>VXAK01019262.1:0-77977 GCA_013399435.1 Arenaria interpres
ACATTACTTTGATTTGTAAGATTTGTGTCAATGCATTCACACAATTCAGTTGGTTAAAAAGTCCTTTCAATCTGCTATTAAGCAGTCACAACAGATCAGAAATGTACATAAAGCACATGTTGCTCTACTTTATAGTTACTCTCCATTTTATAGTTATGCTCTATTTAGTTCACAAGAACGCCCCTAATTTATGAGCAAAGCAACAAGTGAAAAACACTCTCTGTTAAACTTCAGGCCAACTCACTACTCAGGGAGGAGAGAAGCCATTATAATCCTGCCATAAACCTCTACCCAAAGGTTTTATTGCTGGTCAGGAATTCCCTGTTTGTGGCATAACCTGAGCAGTTGTCCCTCAAAGCTGTTTGAAGAGACTGCTAAGAGGGTAAAAGCATAACAAAGAGGACATGTACTTATTCTGCATTGACATAGAGTCCATAAAGAACCTGGAAAATCTTCTGGACTACTTTACTCTATGTCAAAGCCAAGTTCTGGCTCTATGTATAAAGAAATCATAGCAAGCTTCCTGAAATGCATTTATTCCCTGCAATTGCCCTAGCTGGAAAAATGAGATAATAAAGACCCTGAAAGGCAATGATATGCACTATTTCCAGTTATCTCATGGGAGCACTGTTAGCACAAGAGAATACGACCAGCAGCAAAAATGCAAAAATATGAAGTTAGCAAGTGATTGCCTTTTCAGTGGAACTGACTCACAAAGGTGCCAGTTCTCAGAAGTGCCCATATCCTATCTCAAAAAGAACTGAGGTTCTTGGGAGCCAGCATCTTGCTGCGCATTAAAACTCACTGTCTTTACACCTTGTGAAAATACTATTCTGTGTAGCATATTGCTACCCCTTTCCGCCAGACTCGTCCATGAAAAATTAGTTTCTTTGTGTTCTCTCTGTATGGGAGAACTTGATGGTGGGACCAATTATTTCCTTGCACACATTCTTTGTAAATGAAGAGGATTGCGTCAAAGTCTGATTCCTTTGAATGCAGCAAGAATCAAACAAGAAGGGAAAGCGTTTACTCCCCATTCCAGTATTTCATAATACATATTATTCAAAGACTCTGTCTGAGATTCATTTCAGGTCATACTATAAGCTCTTTTTTTGGCTGTCCACTGTTTTTTGCTGCTTTTTTTGCTGTCTCTTCTGTTTTTCTCAGAAACAAGCATGCTGCTGCAATCCAATTGATATCTCACCCAACCTCTGTTATCAGGATCTCCTTGTGGCCCATTGACTAGGTCCTGCTACATCCTAGCATACATAATCCATCCTGGCAATACAATCATGTTGTTTTGGATTAGTATTCCTTGAAAAATACAATTTTCAAATTTCACTGAATAAAAGGCTGTCAACCCCAGTTTTCATTATGATTTCTCACACCTTAACTATGTTTTTTTATGGATTAATAGTAAGCCTTCTCAACTAAAAAATTATAAGGTATTTATCTATCTTTAACGTTTACTCACTGTGGTCAGAAGAAGAGAGGACTGATGGATTACAAATACCCTACATACTGCTATTATCATAAGGTCCTAAGTAACACATAGTGATAGCTCAACCTGCCTGTTGAATGAAGTAATCTCCTTTATCTTCTTGAAAGGTTGGCAGTCAGTGCACAGTGGAAGGTAGTGAGAGGGATCCCTTTGAAGCAAATGAAGAAGTCTGAGCACCTGAAAAGGCTAAACAGGCCTGAAGACTTTGTGTTTCCCTAACTGGGTAAGTGATATTCACCCCTAGAAGTACAAAGCATGTGAGGGGTTTCCCTATCCATATGGCAGTCATATAAAGCCTGATACAATTACCTCTTCCTGAAGCACCTCAGGAATTTCAAACTTGAAAATGACTAAGCTGGGTAAAGTGTGTGTTTGCTAGAATGATATTTAAAAATCACACTAAAAAAAAAATAAACCCACACCAAAAAATTCCCATTAGAGTCAACATCAGCAAAAATGGAATCTTGACTAATATGGAAATAAATTGACCTTGAAAGAACTTATTGGATGGCACACTGAGAAAAGATCAGACAAATATGTGGTTAATGTTATATTGACATTTAGGCTTAAACTCCATTTAAGCAATTACTTTAGAAGCGCTGCTTCTAAATAAGTAATTTATATGTGTCAAATGTATCTGCCTGTCTCTGTCTTACTGTAATCAAAAGTATGATTTTTCAAGTCAGGGGAGAAATAACACCGCAAATCACATGGTAAGGGAATATGAAGAAGAGTGGAAATGCAAAATGCAGATTTTGTACCTGTTCTTTCTTCATTTGACTTGGATTTAGAAAAAGCTAATGTTTATTTTCAGATTATTTCTGAGGGAGAATTGAGCAAATGTAAAGCCATATTCTTTTCCTGGTGTAACTGCTCAGGTTCATGTCAAAAGTAACAGATTCTGTTTATAGCAGTATATAATTTCACCTGAAATATTTGCTCAAAATCAGTGCATGCCCTGAGAGGTTCATAACATATCTTACTCCACTGCATAAATTATGCTGTGACTCAATAAGTCTTATTCTGCAAATAAGAAGACTCCCACAAAAGTAATTCCCTCTTTTTAAAAATATTACTTTTTTCAGACTATTCCTCAACTTACCAGCAAGAAACGTACAAATTCCAGCTCATAAGTCTTCCATTGTCCATGTGGATCATCCTGAAATGAATTTATTCCTTCTGTCAACGGAACGCTTCGAAAGGACAACTTCCATTGTGCTGCTCCAGCTATAACAGGGCATCCACTGTTATATGGGGCAACCATAAACTGTGGGTTTACTCCAATTTTGTCAGAATACTCCTACTCCTCCTCTAACAGCACCTTTTTTAAGCCATAGTGCTTATGAAAGGATTATGCAGCAATGCAATTTCCAGGACATGTATGTGGTGGTATTAATAAATCAGGGCCTAAGTTTTTATAATGCTTGTCTCGTTCCCAGTTATAAAGTCTCTGACGCTTTTAATTTACATTTAAATCTTTCAAGAACTTGTTGTTTAAAAAAAGATGTGAGGCAATACATATTTTAAATCACTATGAACTAATTGCCTTAAAAAGTTATGATGGGAATCGATATTTCTTGTACTTAAGATACATATGCTATGTTAGGCATTAGTGCATGTTGCTAGCTTGGTGTTAGTCTTGTCTGGAAGACTGCCAGTGAAGCTGAAACTAGTATTTTGACACATTCAGAATCACAGGAAACCTCTTAATGAATAATTATTTCTACAGAATTGTTTACATTCAGAAGTTTTAACCAAACCTAATGCTTGTTTTAAGTAGAACAACATTTGTCTTAGCATGCTGTTCAAGTGCATATAAATCATAATTTACCTTTGCTGTGTAACTTAATGCAATCTATTAAGGAAATAGTTCTTTTAATAACAAGACTTCAGGAAACAGAGAGCTCAATCACAGATAAACAGATTACTGTTAATACACTTTTAACCTTTTAATAACTCATGCTGATTAGCACACAGAGCTGAAAGGGTCAGTGGTGGATTTTGTACAAGCCCCCTTTACGGACTGACAGTTTTGTTGCCCCCGAAAACAAACCCGTGAGCCAGAAATGATCTCGCTCCCTCACCCTCCTGGGAGCAGGGCTGGGTCCTGAGCACATCACTCCTGGTAGCTGCCCTTATGGTGAAGTTGGAGGCACCAAGAACCATGAGGCTCGTTGGAGTAGGGGTGTTTTACTTTGTGTCCTGGTCTGAGGTAAAACAGAGCTAATTTTCTGTTCAGTAATTTTACTTTTTTAGCTGGGCCTCTTCTAACTAACTAAACTCTGAAATTAACAGCATATTGTTCAGAAACTGTTCACTCTCACAGTGATAAGACTTGACTATAACAAGGAATGGTACGCAGAGAGGCCCTTGCTTATACTTATTGCTATAAAAACCAAGGTCAGGTAAATTTGTTATTTGCGCTGTTGGAGGGTCAGAAGTGGAAAAGCATAGAGCGGTCACACCTGTAGGGAGGAGCAGACAGGACAGGTGACCCAAACCTGACCAACAGGGTATTCCATCCCATCTGCATCATGCTCAGTATAAAAGCTTGAGGGATCAAAGGGTCAACTGTCTTCCTTCAATGGCCAGTATCTGAGGAGGACCCTGTCTGTTCATTTGCCTTTGATCTCAGTCTGAGCACTCCTGACTCCAGATCTGGAATCCAGCTCCTGCCCATCATCGACCCCAGTCTGGGACTTTCCCCTGTGCCTGCTGGTGACATCGTCATCCTGGGAGCTTGATACGGTTTTGTATATACTGTATACTTTTTTTTCCCTTTTCTTATTATCATTTATTATTTCATTATTTATTAATATTTTCATTAAAGTAGTTTAGTTTTTTCTAAACTCATAAATCTCTTTTATCGCTTCCTCTCCTCTCTTTTTCTTAGAGGGGGAAGGGAGGGGCTATCTGTCATTCTTATTGGTCAATCCAGTAAAACCCACAACACTTTGCAACTGAGACAGCAGCTGTAGACAGCTCATGTGGTTGAATCACTTGGAGGCAATTCAGTAAGCTCTTATAATTCAACACTTGAGTCTGAAATACCACCCCCTAAGATCCCTTCTTCTGCCTTTATCCACACTGCTGGTCTCAATGAAAAATTTATTTACTTCTTCCATGCCCATCCCCACAACAGCCTTTATCAAATGTCTCAATTTTTCTGAAAGCTTTGACATTCATAGCCAGTATTTTTCTAATTAACAGAATAATTAACAGAAATATTTTTTAAAAGGGAAGAAGGATTCCATTCCAATATTTATCTGTGGTTCAAAACATTCAAGAAAGTACAAAATACGATACTCAGAAGATAAATGGACACTTTTATGGCTTTCAAAAACAGATTTTTAATATTTTGAAGGTATTTAATAAACCTTTTTTATGTTGGATGTAGCTTCCAATGAAAAAACCTGTTAGTGCAATCAGTGAGGCACTAAGATAATAGAGATATATAACCTGGTGAGGCTATTCTTCTGTGGTCTTAAATTTGAAAAAAGGCATTGTACCTGACATTTCAAAGCATTCTAACCTTCACACTGAGCTGAAATTTCTTACCCCTGAACAGTTGTAAGGGATTTAAAATTTACAGTCAAAGTATTGATTTGTTTTACCAGAACAGGTTTATAACATACTACTGGCATGCAGAAGACTGTTCAAGTTTAAGTGATGGATCTATGTGGAAAAATATTGATAATCTGAAGTGATCAGACCTCTGACATCTGTAAATCTCAGGAACAAACTTCCTCTTAGGACTGACAACATCTTTCACTTCTGGTCTCCAGCCAGTGTCAAACTGGTCCCGGTGCCAAGCAAGTGATGCTTCTGAGGATTCCTTCACAAAGCCTTAGACACAGTTGCAAACACAAGCTGTGTGCATTTATTTCCCAATTTCAGAAAGTTTGGTCTGATCTTGATGCTAGCAGTCCACATGGGTGGAAGGAAGCTGCTGTTTTTCACAGGAGTTTCTTGGATTCAGGAGTACAAGCCAGTTCTCAATGCGTTTTAGTCTTCTACTTTCTTTTCTTTCTCATTTCAAGT
Organism: Arenaria interpres; assembly: GCA_013399435.1. Taxonomy (NCBI): domain Eukaryota; kingdom Metazoa; phylum Chordata; class Aves; order Charadriiformes; family Scolopacidae; genus Arenaria; species Arenaria interpres. The sequence continues at coordinate 5,543 of VXAK01019262.1, forward strand.
AACTTGGTTAAACCATTGATAGCTCACAGGAAACTTTGAAGTTTGTCTCAGAAGAGTAAACAATTTTCTAATCTCCCTCTGATTTATTATCTGACTGGATGCTGACTGCTGAATAGCCAGTAAGAACACACATTAGTGTTTCACTGAGAAAATAAAAACAAAACAAAGGGAAGCTTTTGATATCTGAGGAAGGCCTATGCAGGTTTTTACTGTTTGTTTTGTTTTGTTTTGGTTTTGTTTTTTTTTCCCAATGTACCTACACAATTCAGGACTTTGAACTTCTTTCCAGGAAAAGGATGCACTCATTGAATGTATCCAGGGACATCTTCAATCATAGACCGCATATTGAACCAATCACATTTTGTCCTGGCTTACAGCGTGTTCCTCCTATATTTTGCTGAAGGGTTTTGTTTGGTTGCCTTTGGCCACATTTGGCTGGTGACATCCTCAGTACATCTCTGTGTTTTAAGCAATAAAGTTCCAAAAGTGTCATGGATCTCAGTTAGGTTGGAAAGTAAGACTTAACAGAGGCTATTTCCAGGTTTCTGTTATTATAGTGACTACCCCTGAGCTGTAGATTTAGAATTTGCTTATTGATAATGCACCCCAAGTTGCAGCTAGGCATCCCGGCTTGCTCTGCAGGACACTGAGAGCATTTAAGAGCATTTCACAGGACCCTCCATGAGCAACCTCCTCCCACTCACACCAGCCCTTTGTGGTGCTTCCTTTGGGCTTTCACGGTCTCCACAGCACGCCTGGCACATCAGCCCTCATGCTGCTGCAGGGACACCCCACACACCCTGCTGGGTCTCCACAAGAAGCACTCTGAAATAAACCACCAAATCCAAGGGACAAGACTGTGGCTGTTATGTGTAGGTGACAGTACTAAGGACCATCCAGGAGAACTAAATCCTAGGGAAGCCTGTGATTAGCTGAAATATTACAACATTTTACACAGAAGTTTGGAGAAGGGTAACTGCTTCAACTGTCGGACATCAATCATTAGCTTTCAGCACTGTAGCCAGCACCAGCAAACTCCTACACCTGATCTTTTCAAGATGTCATATGGACCTCAGGAGCTTCGTCTTTGTGACAGATGCTGGCTACCTCCGTATCCATGACAAATGGCAAAAGCTGATCATGTGTTGTTTGTGCAATCAAAAGGATAGATAAGACCAAAAGCACATAGGAAAACAACAAAGTAAAATTAAGCTTTGGTTAAAAATTAAATAGCTATATATACAGCTGTTTAAAACATGCAAACAAACATATATATTATATGATAAAAGGCCAAGGTAAGAAAAAAAAAGCTTAGTTTAAGGAAAAAAGCAAAAACAAGTGAATATTTAGATACATCTGTGTAGAACTTGCCTCTATCACAGGACACCCTTGCTCCCAGCTTTAGCTTATTCGTGGCTGATCCCTTCACCTCAACGCAGGCTATATACTTCAGAAGAATATCTTTACCTTGTTTTATCTGAATGAATGTTCATAGAAGCCAGTTGTTACAATCTTCTCAATGGGATATTTGGAAAAAAAAAAAGGAACATATTTAAAAACTGAGGCAGAAGTATGTGTGTTGTAGTGTTCACATGCTCTTCCTTTCTGTGAAAAGAAAAGAAACACATGAATATTGTTATTATTATCCAATGCCATTTAAATAGCAGAAAGCTACAAAAGTTGTTTCCAGTGAATGTTTGCACTTTTTTATAAATGTATTTACTGAAGAATAGAAATAAGTCATATTCTCCTCAGGGACACTTGAGGCAAGAATATCTAAGTGAACTGAAAATACCAGTTATAAACTATCTATTTAGCTTTTCTTTTCAAATACTGGCAAGCAGAGCTCCAAACTAATGGATTTAGGCTTCCTTTCCTCTTCACTGGACTACAAAAAGTCCCCCAAGGTTAAGTGGCAAAGCGAAATATTGTAGTCCTCCCACAACTTCATCTAACATCAAGCTTGAACATGTATCACACCAGGAAAAACTGCTACTACTGCAGCAGATTGAGAGCCTTTTCTTCTTTACAAAATTGGTTGGAAATACCAAATTCTCAAAACTGAAACTTCTGTGCAGGAACATACAAGCTTAAATTTAACTGTCTGCCAAGAAATTGCTGACCAGCATGGAAGTGGCAGATGCCAGAACAAAAGGTGAACATGTCTTTGGATTGCAGGCTTGGAATGTGATTAGATGAGAATTGAAGTTTTTTGGACATTGAAAATAAAAACCACCTCATACTGTTGCCCCTCTCCTGTGCAAAGAACAAAGATTTGCTTTTTTTCCAAAGATGAGCATATCTCCTCACTATCTTTGGAGGTGCTCCACAAATTCAAAAAAGTAGTTGCTATTTCTTGACTATTAAAATGGAGGAAATAGATGTTCCTTAAGTCTTTTCTTTCATGCTTGGATGAGTACTTGTACTTATCTGTTTACCATCTGCAGCTTTTCAGGAAACTGTTGTTCATTTTTAGATACTCTTATTTTCTGGAATGTCCTTCTAAGAAGAATATATTTCCTTTTTTATGTATTCACTGCATAAGAAACTTTTGTCATTCAAAGAAGTTAAGAGAGAACACAATATTTATATAAATGCTGAGTAATAAAGCTAGTCAAATGTAGAGTTTAGGGATTATGAAATGCTAAAAAACCTCCATAAAGTTCACTTTCTTGTTGACTGAATGGTGCTTTGGAACATTTTTGTTCACTTGTTCTCTCAGTAAAGCTGGTGCTACTTCACCTGAGAGTAAAAGATGGTTCCTGTTTTCTCCACTTTCAGCTTGGCTTCTTTGATTTGGGTTAATGTGTTTTGCTTAAATGAGGAAAGATGATGACTGTTCTTGGAGGTCTTTTCCAGTTTGCTAAGATCAGATACTGAACAGTAGAGTAGTCTTCACTCTCAGTCTATTGACCAGATGTAGCAAACAGATATATGTGCTTTTTCTGCACAGTTGTTTCTGACTTAGCTAAACTTCATATGGTTGTGATTATTCAGTTTACTATACAACCAAGGCATCATCAGGCAAAATAGAGCAGAGTAATATAGTGATTAATGAATAGATAATTTAGGTAATATACGATATAGCATGTCAAGGACAGAAAGAATACCTCTAGGTGGCATAACATGATGACTTTTCCTGGCACACAAGGCCAGTTGATAGGAACCAGAAGCCATTACCTTGCCAAGAAGCATTTAGAAATACTGTGAAGCACTGACCTAATGCAATACAATTGATATTATTTTCCAAAGTTAATAAAAAATGCTCACCGAGTTGCTTCACATTAAAAAATTCTTCAGTTTATAAATATTTCTGTAACTGAAAATCCAGAATTATCAGAAGTTGTCAATAGTCAAAAGTAAGAAAATTCACAGGATAAAGTAATTTTAAAAAATGTAACGCAGAGGCCACAGTATTTCATATTCATTCCATATCAATAAAATATTACCTGGTAGACAACTTATGTATGCTTTCCTGAAAGGTTTTTTGCTGAATGATTATATGAGTATATAAATGATAGCAATTGGGAATGGCTGCGACGGTCTATGTCACTTAGAAATCTGCCTGTACAAATGGTTTGTGCTCTCCTGTCCCAGTAGTTCATTGCCATGCACTCTCAAGGTTTGCAGCTTCTTCCAAAGAAATCAGCCAAAAATCAGATCAACTTCTCCTGTGTCCTCTGTATATCTCCTGCACATAAAATGGAATTTCCATGCACCCACCTGTGAGATTCATCACCATATGGTTACTTTCTTACATTCCTTTTATGGTCTTCTACAGCTTCCCCATCGTCCACGTTGGCCACTAGCCATGTTGTGTTTTTATTAATATGGTGCTAAGCCAATGCTAATACTCTTTTCCTCTCCAGCAGGTTTTATTAGATTGGGCTAACTTCAGTTCCACAGCTTCTGATTCAAAGCTGGTTCATATTTAGGTGCTTTAGAAAGAGGATAAAGTTCTTACATAGCGATCTGCAAAGTTTCATTTAACTCTAGTCTCTATTGAAGCACAAGGTAACAGTGTTTTACTGGCTCTGCTGCTGAAATTTTCTAACTGAAATCAGGTACTTACAATTTAAAAGCAGAGAATTTTCACAGTTCTCTTTAAGTAAGAGATCTAAATTCTATTTTGAGAGGTTTTGAGGCAGAGCTGCCTGAATACTCACAAAAGACACTGTGAATGTCATAAAACATGATATCTCTCTTAGAATAGAATTAAACTCCCATATACTCCCATATACCCATATCCTTGTTCCCTATACCAAAATGTGTTCTTTCCTGACCTACTCTATATCCTTCACTTTTTATGTACTTCATACTGCAGATGCTTATTAGTGATTTCTGATGCTTCTGCTTTCCCTGCATGTGTTCTGTAGGAAACATCTATAAGAAATGCTCTTGAATTCAAAGTAAAAATTCTTTATCTAAGAGCAGTTGAATATGTATATAAAAATTGACCATGCTGTACTTAGATCACAGTCTTGAAAGTGACTTTGAGTGAAGGAAGAACTTTGGTAGTTCTTTGAAAACCTGTTTCCTAGGGATTTCATTATGAAATCTGATCAACTTGAAGGTTCCCCTAGTGATTGCAGTAAATATCTATCCACAGGCTGCAGTTTAAATATGATTTCAGTTCATAAGTTGGTGTTTGTATCGAAAAAAAGTTACTACTTTCCACTTGTCATCCAAGTTTCTTCTCACATTTTTAGTTTTAATTTTCTAAATTCTACTTATCTCATCACCAGAGTTTAATGAATATGCTAAAATTGATCCTTTTTTCCCCACAAATACTAGAAACTATATTTCCAAAAAATGTTTTTGCCTTGCATCTCTCCAAGTCATTTATTTTAGTCTACAGGTACTTAAATTGGCTTGACTTGGTTTATTAGATACACATTAAATTGTTCTTTCTAAATGCATCCAAGTGTATAATTACTATCAAAATGTATCCACTCAACAAGTTTTTTGCTGTAGTCGTCAGATCTTTTAGGTCCATAATTTCCATAACACTTTGGGGGCTTTTATCCTTTTTAATAGTGGAGCTTTATTTGTGTTTTCTCCAGATAATGTGAAACTTCTGATACATTAAAAGATTATTTTAAATTACTGACAACAGAATGCTTCTTTCTCCAATCCTGTTAGGGTTAAATTCTCTCACATACAGAGTCTCTAGATCCCTCAGAATAAATTCTAAAGATTTAAATGTTGAATAGCTTTGGCTAAGAGACCCCTCAGAATATAGAATGTCAGAAAAATTAGCCAAATTCTGATCACTTTAGTTTAGTCCAGTACCTCCTAAAGTAATGAAAAATTCCTGTTGACCTCAAAAGATCAAGTTCTCTTTGCATACAGATTCATTAAAGTTAAGTTAAAGCAGTAGACCAGGGCAAAATCTGACACTGAGTCTATTAAAGTTAATGTAACTTGAATTCATCTAGTTCTCAAAGACTTACTTACATCCTTACTAACAGATAAATGAAGGAAAAGCAGTATGCATCGACAACATTTTGTGTAGGAGCAGTCTATTTTCATGTGTAAACTCCACCACCCATTAGAGCAGGTAAGGGACATCAGACTGACTTCATTGTGCTTTTTATACCACAGTGAGGTGATGTGCAGAAAGGTATGTAAATAACATAATGCTATGTGGGAGTGAGTTTATATAAGTCTGACTAGTTCATAGAGTTTAATATAACGATACATAAGCATGGATATTCAGTGAAGCAACAGGGCATATTTGTCTTGAAAGCACTTATTTGGTACTAGGCAAAGTAAAGTAGAATTGTCCTTAGGCAAAGAAATTACATGTATTTATATATACACAAAGGAAATCTGACAGAAGGGAATGTCAAATGTTCAAATTTCACTTCCAAAGGACAAAGTCATTCATCCACGGGGGAAAGGCAGTTACGTGCAGAGGTGAAGCAGCTCCTGTTGGCTAAGACTTTGGATGAATCTTTCAGTTTTTGAATTAGTAAAAAATTCATCCTGGTCCTTGAAAACTTTTCAAGTCTGAGTATTGCCTCCAGTATACAAGGTGTAATTGAAACTCTGTTTGTCTGCAATCAAACCCCAGGGAAATTGCCTGAAGTTGAGTGCACTAGTCAGTTCAATTTAAAATAGCCTTCTGAAGATAGCATGGGCTTTGTTTGTTTGCTTGTTTATTTTTTAACCTGGCATCTGCCTACCAATTGTTTGGTAAAAAACCTTAATTAAAGATGGGTGTTATTGTGAGCAGCCAGATTGGTTTTATGAAGCAGCAGAGTTTCCAAGAAAGATCTATTACGATCAGCATGGAAGGAAGCGGCACATTTGTCTTGTTTTGTGTCAACCTTATTTTTTCCTTACCAGTGAAGTAGTGGAGTTTCAAAGCCAGACACTGCAGCTTGGGGAGAGAAATGTCAGACACATTTTGCATCACAAATGCAAGGCAAGTAATTGCAACTGCCTTCAGAAAAATCCTAACAGGACATCTGTCTGTGTGCAAAGCGTAGGCGTGTATCTAACAGCACACAGACATACTGTTTGCAACTTTGTGGGACACTTTATGTAACTTTCATATGCTGCAGAAAGTTAAGAAAAGCATTAAATGACAGCGGGAACAATTCTCTAACATTTTCACTCCCCTGCACAAGACAAAAGACTCCACATGCTGGAAACCAGTTGATCCGATGCCTGCGTATCCAATAGCAGGAACAGCAATGCCCAGAAAATTATCTTAATGGGGTTTTTTCCATGTGTTTGGGTCACTACAATTCTATCCTAGCTACATTTACTGGCAAACTTACTAAACAAACAAGGCTGTCCAAACTCTCCATCTTGTATGCTGGCTGAAAGTGGAAGTTTGATTATACCCGCCCTTGTTATGGGCCGATCATTATCTCTTTGTATATGATTTGTGGGGTGCTATTTTTGTGAGAGAAACAGGGCCAACAGAATGGCATACAAGTGCAGCCTGCAGGTTTTCTATCTTCTGCCAACTAATTGTTAGCAATATATCTAGTGAAGGATCTAAGGATCTATTGCTTCAATTCTATTGTTGGTAAAACTGTGCTTACACTGTGAGCACCTTTCAGTGGAGAGAAGTAAAGGAGCCAGAAGCAGACAAAGAATTAGGTCTTCCACTTCTTTTAGTCGTCTGCAAGAAATGTGCGTGAAACCATATGTAAAATATCACTCAAGTCCAATTCTACCAAGCTGAGGTGTAGTAATACTGATTAGCATAACTGGGAATACCTATGTGCTTCAGATACACCTTCCCAGTTCAGTCACTTATTTCAAATGAATGATAATTGAAACAAAACAGAAACTTGAACAGAACTCCGGCTTAGAGCAGAAGAGTGAAAATACAGGATATGGGGAGCATCACTCATGCTCTACAATGCAACTCCTAAAAGTGAATTCTTTCACATACTTCATCAGAAACCATATTTTTTAAACTAGGATATTAATTTAGACTATCTGTTTTCACTGTGTGAAAACTTGCCATCATGTAACTGCAAACAAGATTGAAGGATGAAAAGAAATCGAACAGTAGAATCGCTGATCATGATTCAAGGATCTAATGTAGAACCATGAAAAACAGCCACAGCTACGACAGAGGTTAAATGCTTCTCAGAAACCTCTTGAAACACTTATAAAAATTTACTGGTGCCTTGGGCAAGATCTTAAAATTATACCGTGTATTAATCTGTGTACCTCAAATTTTAGATGAGATTTGTCAGGCTCATTACAAGTGCAGCACTGATTATTTTTTTTTCCTACCACAATGCTGTGTCTTATCCTGATCTTTGTAGTTTCCCAGAAAATAGTTCCTGGGAGACTAGACCCAGGGAAAGCCAAATGAGAGCTCTGCATGCTTCTTCATATACATAGCTAGGTCTCAAAGAGCAAGTAATCTGAGGGATAATCTGTGGATAGGATTCAAAACCACTCTAATACCAACAGCAACAGTTCTGCCAAAGCAGCTGTATTGTGCCCATATTTAGGAAGAAAAGCAAACAGGGTCAAGAACTATTCTCATGCGTTTTGTATCTGACAGAGCTGTTTCACGTCATCATGGCCAAAAAGACCATGGGTTTGGGAAAATCTCGCCATTGAACTCAGCCACTCAGTCCAGAAAAATGACATAAGGATCATTTCCCAAGCAGAGAATGGCTCAGGGGCAATTTCTAATGGGGATAAAAATCCAGGCCGGACCACGCATTCAACTAAGTTTTGTATTTGTTTGCAACTGGGCCACAAACAGATGATTAAAAAGCCAGAGCAGCATCCTTGGAACCATTGCTGTGACCTGGACTGGGAGGGAGGAGGCTGAGTTCCCTCCTGTTTCTAGACCTTGCCCCTCCTGGGCGACACCCAGCCTGTGGTCTCCAGCCTACAAACCTGGTTTGCTCTGGGCATGTTTTGCAAGACAGCAAGACTGTCAACCTCAGAGATTGCTCCTCTGTTTTACAGTTTGTTCCATTCAGCTTTTTATATAGTCAAGCCCTCTTCTAGCACGTATACCAATGGAAATTATTTTAACCCCCAGAACCATATTCTTAGCAATTTTACATTGTTTATCACAGGAAGATAATAATGGCTAGGCATCCCAACTTTTGCACATCAGTGCAGTTGAACTGCTGTGATTAGAATCCGTCCCGAAGAGTATGATATACCTTTAATTACAAATAACAATTTTAATGTTAAAATTACAATCATTTCATCAAGAGTAGCCCCAAATGAAAACTGGAGAAATAAGACATATGAAAAAAAGTGCTATGAAAATAAGGTATGAAAGGTATAATTTATTATTCAACAACTTCTGATTAACACAATATTAAAAAGACGGTGCAATCATAGTGTCTAATCATAAAAAAATAAACTATGAATTAGTCACGGAAAAGCAGCCATGGCTCATCTATGTAATCAGGTACTTTCTGTTTTGTGTGATGAATTGGTAGAAAACAGAGGAAAATATTAAACTTCACACTGAACTATACTGCTCAACTATTGACTGGAGCTATCCTTCTATTTTTCTACACTTTCAGAGAATGTTAAACTTTCTACAGATGCAGATGACTAGTTTGGAAAGAAGGATGCTGTGGGTAACAATTTTGTGTAGAATAATTGCACTTCAAAGCTTTGTAATGGAAGTTCCCCATGCATTTATAAACATACCAGCAGAGCTAAAATATGTATGCTTTCCACTTTATTAGAAAGCTGAAATTTTACATGCACAACCTATTTACATTTCAAAATCAGCCTTACATGCTGAAATAATACTTTGAGGGTATATGTTCAAAAGTAGTTTGATGGCCCTCCTGGGAAAGAGAGTAACACTGGAATACAAATATTGCTGTGTAAGAATAACTCAAAATTTCCTGGCTATAATTTTCCATTCACATGAGTGTAATTGATTGGGCCCTAAACTGTGAGCTGCTACTGATGGGCTACACAGCTTCTGTCTGCAGTCTGGTGAGGAAAGAAATAGTTAAAACAGAATTACTGAAAATATTACTCATTACGGCAAAAGAATAGTGATCCCAGTATTAATACGCCTGTGTTTTTGTAATGGAAAGCAGTCATAAAAGAAAAATGCTCATGGGTTGGTGTATAAAAGTATTTTGTATCATTGCTGCAAAATGCTCTCTAGCCCTTCCTAAATCTGCCCAATGTTTGGATGATTTTCCCACCTGCCTACATCATTTGTGGTGGAAGGGTGAACCCCCTCAGAGGACCAGAGGTGAAAAGGCACTCGGGCTTATGGGGAGACATGGGAGGGAGTGTGGGGCTTAGGGACTTGGGACTCATCTTCCCAGTGCTGGGGCTCGGAGGCTGCAATCTTTGGGAATATGCACCCCAAACAGCTGGTGGATCCCACAGAACGGCTGCTCAGGAGAAGACTTTTTGTTATTTCAGAAAGGTCTGGTCCTGTTTTTCCAAAGAAACTCTTTTAATAAATTCCCTTTTTTGTGGAAAACGTAAATATTGTCAGTCCTCATTCCCACTGAAAACAAAACCTTCAGAATATTGAAATTTCACCCAGAATGAAAACTCCAAGTTTTAGTAAATAGGTCCTTTTGTTTGTCTGTTCTTTTGTTTAATCTATCCTTTGTTTTGGATTTCTTTTTCATACTGTTTCATATAACATCATGAGCTGCACTGTTGTTTCTTGGACAGCTGGGCAGAGAGATTCTGCAGAGCAACAGCTTTATTTATCAGTTGGATTTTCAAAGTATTGGATGTTAATACATTGACCTATAAATTACAATCATAAAATTAAAAATTTAAAAAATACATGTTAAGCAATTAAATGTATTCTAAAATACTAGCAAGGGAAAAAAAAAAAGTAGGTGATTTTAAGCTTTTTTTCAGTTTAATAATATCTTGTTCCAAATTTACATTTTCTCATTTCTCATGTTTGATTAAACATGAACATGAGGCTCTTCAGACATCAAGACTGTTCAAGATGATGGGAGAAAAGCACGTCCCTTGCAGCTTCCTTTCCCAAAATGGGCAGCTGTCACCTTAGCATCAAATAGACCAAACCTGGACATGCAAATGCATTGGGAAACTATATATATATATATATATATGTGTATATATATACATTTTAAGTTCTCAGACTGCCTCTAGCTGTTTTATTGCTACTCTCAGTGACCACATCCATGGTGATAGTGTGGTCGAACAGGCTCCTTGGGATTTAGGCCACAGTATTAACCACGATCTCTGTCTCATACACAAATATTTCCATCCTTACTGCAAAACAACAGTGAAAAACCAAAAATGTGAAAGCTGGGTTAGCAGCAAGCGCAAGCTATAGTACTGTGACATTTAAATCTTCATCAAAGCGACCACAGATTAAGCTGACCTTTTGTTAGTAAGAGCTAGCCCTTCGTGTTGTTCAAACAAAAGTTTGCTTTAACAATTTACTCTTCAAAAGTGTAAAACACTTCATGTTTGCTTCTTAAAAATTACTTTCTTGTTACATTTCAAAGTTACTACTGATAACAAAACCTACAAACCTCAAAGTAAACAAAAGGCAACAAGAAAGAAAACAGAGCATTTCTGAAAAGGTTATACAAATAACTGTAAGAGTCGTTAAAGCCTTTTCATTTTTTTTTTAACATTTGGATAGAAAGTATTAAGTTTGCTTTCCATTCTTAGGCCAATAAAGCACAACATGCCAAAGGATTTTAAAAGAAGTTTTAAAGTAGGTAATTGCGGTAGCCTGTGTTAAAAGGCTTATACACTGCTGGATCTTCCACAGCCCACACTACTTGTTACATGTAAGCAAGAAGGCTTTGAACTTCGATGCTGTGGCTCTGGAGAACAAGTAATACCCAGCTACTCGTCCTTTGAATATCCATATATGTCCACATCTGGGTGCACAAAGGTTTCTTCGGCTGCAGTGTCTCATTCCAAAAGTTTGTGTGGCTTCTCCATCTCTCTTTCTGCCACAGCCACTGTGATTTGTGGCTCATCCCTGCCCTAAGCCATGCAGGGCCTGGCAGGGCACGCATCCCCAGGTGGTCACTAACACAGCACATGCATGCAGGGGCTGCCCAGCCTCTTCTTCATCCTCCTGTGTAGAACTGTGCCCCCACATCTGCTTCTCTCCCTCCCCTTTACTTTTGCTCTGGATGAGGGTAGAAGTCCCATCCTGAGGGGACATAACGTATATGTTAAGCAAACAAGGAAGAAACAGGATCTTAATGGCAAGTGCTTGTACTACGACTCTCCTTTGTAAATTCTCTCTCCTTTAATTTTTTAATTTTGCCTTCAAAACCACCTGAGGACTCAGAGTTTCATATCAGTTCCTTTCATGCTGATTAGATTTTCTGCTTTCCTTTTCATTCTTGCAGTTTAACCCATCTTTCTCTGCTAATAAAATCACTCTGGCAACCTCATCTTGTGCTCCCATTTAATTTGTGACAATCCGAGCTGTCATTTGTTTGTTTATTCTTAATTCCATTATTAGGTTTAAATAATGCCTTCCACAGAGTCCATCTTTTAAATGTCCTTTAGCTGCCCTTGACCTTGGATGGCATTTCAATACGTTTGTTCCCTCTTTTCCAAGTTCAAAGGCTAAATTCTCTTTCTTTCTCATTCTCCTTTTTTCAACAGACATGTTCTCCTTTTTATCTGAGGACCCAGGTTACTACACTCTGAATTTCTTTTTGCCAATGCCTTGTGTGCCTCTTTCAAAATTTCCTTCATAAAAGCCAACTCCTTATCCTTTTCTCATAATCTCCTTCCTAGTTCTCTCTGTAATGTTGCCACACTTCCCTTGGACTTAAGAGTTTCACTTCAGCACACGGCTCAGCTGCTGAAACAATACCCTGTGACTGACTGTTGTGCTTTAAACCAATAAAGTAGGTATGAGTTGCCAGCACTGAATAAACAGCACGCTGAGGTTTCTATTCCACACTGCCTGGATGATTTTTTTTTTTTTTTTTAATTTCCCACACTTCACAACTGAATCACCGATTTCTACCTTTCTCTTATTGCAAATAAATATTCCAAAGAGCACACTCTCCTGTGGCATGCTTACATACACAGGGCAGGGCGAGGAATATGCAAGTAAAGATGGACTCTGCCTACAAACTTGGGCTCAGTTTAGGCTACCTTTAATGCAATTTGAGTAGGACTGTCTGTTTGGTGCTTAGGCTCCTTCCGTGCCAAGCGGACACAGTGGGTTATTGCAGGGTAGGTCCAGAGGCAGCCGGGACCAGAGGAACATGGCCAGGAGCCGTCCCACCCCGGATGCTGTGTTGAGCACCGGTCAGTAGGGAAAAACTTCAGCCCTTCCCTTTAGGAGGTTTATTCTCAAGCAAAGAAAGCAACGAAGGAGGCGTGTTATAGCTTTTATTTCCAATGCCTGGCTGGGCACCCTCATTTCGAGCCAGGCCAAAGAAGTTGGGGTGCCCAAGGTGCCCAGCCTCGCCTCAGCAGTGCCACCAGAGCTGCTAGAGCAGCTGCCTGAGCTGGACACTTCAGCTCTGAAGATGAAGCTCCTGGCTTCCCCACAGGGCACCTGGGGCTCCTAAAAACTTTTTTCCAGCCAGCTCTGAGAATCCCAGTCCTTAAGACTCTGTCACTTACAAGAGAGTCATAGCAGAATTAAAATCATTGAAACATAGCAGGCCTGTGATTCATCATGGGTTTGAAGTCCTAGAGGTATGTCAGAGTGAGGAGTAACTCTTCATTATCCTGAAGAGACGAAAAGTCAGAGCTGAGGGGAGGGGGCTGTAAGTTTTCTTTCTTCCCTTTTCTTTCTTTTTTTTTTTATTTTATTTGAAGTTTTGGCATTTTCCTGCTGCTTTTTGCCTCTCTGGAAAATATTTTCACTCCAAAAAAGTAAAGCCTTTACCACCAAACACAGTCCAAACATAGAAAAAGTAAAATAGCTAAAGTAAAAAAGAATCCTCCAACCACAAATATCAAAAACAAAGAAAATGGATAGTTGCAATAAGATAACAAAAATATGAAAACCTATGTCACCAACACAGTAGTACTACAAATCAGAGATATCTGAAATACGTTCACAATAAATCCCTGTGGTATTGCAGCAATAAGCCAGTTACTTCTGCTATACATCAAATTATTTGTTAACAAACCCTTGGGGTTTTTCCAAACCAAGTTTGAAAAGAAACACTAATTTTCAAAAGAACAAGAACTCTGGGATGTGTGTTAACCTCAAGGCTTCTAGCTGGTTTATCAAATTTTGTTGTGTTCATTTTAATGTAATAAAGACACCTAGGTGGTTAGAGATTGATAATCGCGTCGCTGCACATCATTCAGCGAACTCTTGGAGGTGTGAGTGCACATACCTCCAACTCACCGCCTATGGCTGTGACAGCTATTACCATCTTGCTCTCTTATTTAAATATACAGAGAAATAAAGGGGAAAAGCAAGTGTCAATATCTGTTATTGATGCCACCCACCTTGTTGTTACTTTTTGACTGCAGTCACCCTGCTTGTGTAGCCATGTCCCCCTTGTCCTCCAGCCCAGCCATGCAGAGATGCGGTACCCTCCTAGGGATGCATGCCCAAATTGCTGTGGGTTCTCCTTTTAATTATCTCCTGCCCTTTCAGCCTGAGCAATAGGCTCACCATGGTTTTTAAGGTTCTCTCAGAAACCACAAGTAACAAATTGCTCATGGCAAATAAAACCAAACAGCTGACATTTTCTGGAAACAACAATTCTGTGAGCTTTTGTTTTAGAGAAATATTGCAAAGTTTTATGACAACTGTGTGAAATTTATTAAGACTGCATGATGAAGGAGGTGGTTAGGTAGTTATCCAAAGATTTTACATGCTTGTAATAGAGCTTGTTTCCAGCTACCATGCAGCACAGCCACTGACACTGGTGGCAGATAGAGGGGGTAGTGGATGGAGTGAAGTTTCTCCAGATGTGGCAGGAATTCCTCTCACTGAAAATCACAGCTGCTGTGGGGATACAGCACACAAGACGTCTTGCTGACTGGGGTTGCCTTCAGTGGCTGTAAACTCTGTCCATATTCACCATGTTGGAAGGATCTTTATGAAATCACCTCTTAACTCTGATACAGTCACAGCGTAAGGTCCCCACATGTTTTTCCTATGCAGATGCACAAACACTTAACAGGGTCAGCTCTACCTTTTTTAGGAAACAGTTTTTCTTCAGTTCAAGAGGATCAAAATGAAATAAACAATGCTGAAATATTTGGCTGGTCTGGTCATTTAATTAAAATGCAGGTCTGCACAAGAATCCCTCCTCTCTTTCACTGTCCAGGCATTTGCACTGGGCCACTGGCTGTTCTCCAGTGTGTTGATATCCATGTGCTTCTTCACAAAATTAAAAATAAAAACTTTTAATAACTTTGTTTTAATCTCTGAAGCAATTTCACAAAACAGCCTAAGCCTTTTGTTTGAAATCTCTTTGGCACAGCGCTAGGAGGTGGCAGTACTCCTACTGCTGCACACAGAAGCCAGCAGGGGAAGCGGTTTGCCCAGCAAGCCAAAGGCAGACCTTGAACCCGAGTCCCTCAAAATTTGCTCGGTGCCTTGGCATGTTGCCTCCCACCAGCCTCCTCTGTTTACCTTTCACAGGGTGAAAGCCCAGCCCTTTGTGCCCGTGGGTCAGCTCTGCTTTGGCTTTGACAAGTTCTGCCTGCACTCCCTGGGCAGGGGTGAACGGGAATGGGATAACACACAGAGTAAGGTCAATCTCATCAAACACGAGACTTCAAAGGGAAGTTTCTGTTCACAAAGCTGGAACACTGCTGGCAGGAGCGTCACAGAAGTGGTGAGAAAATCAACTTTCTTGCCCTTTTTCTACTTCCATGGTCATATTCTAGCAAATAGATAAAAAAGCCATAAGGTTGTATTATTTTTTTTTATGAGTATAAATGACAGTGAAAGAGAACTGGCAATGATTCCTGTGTGTTAATATTCATATTTATGAGCAAGAAAAGGCTCCTAGAGAAAAATGAAATTTAGTCTGTAGTAGACACAGATAATTTCATTATATTCTCTTTTTTGGCCAAAAAATAGTCTATTGAAAATTCCGAGTGGTGGTATTTTACTCACTTTGAACGCCTGCATACTAACATTACCAACCACCTTTAGTTAAGAAAGAAATAAAGCACCTACACATTTCACAGGCAAAACTGGGACAATATTAGAGTCAATTTTAATGCCAATAGGCCTCTTGTATAGAAAACAAGAGGAACTCACAGATCATGATTTTTCTGCTACTGTTGCTTGAAAAACCATTGGGGTGAGGGAACCTGAAATTCCTGGTTAGCATGCACACACACACACACACACAAGTTGCATATACTTTAGTGCTATTCATTCATTTCTATGGAGTACAAGAGTGAACGTTCAAGAACACGGTTTCCAACTATCAAAGATATGAAGTTCCTGGAACAGCAGGGTTAACAAAATTCTCCAGTGAAATATTTTCAAGCTAGCAGAAAACATGTTTTTAAGCACCCATAGTAATAGAATTAGCAGCATTTGAAATTGTACCCAAACCCATACTTTTTCACCTCTGGAAGGAAAATCATCTTACATGAATAAACGTAACACAGTTATACAAGTAGTCTTTTAAAAATAAGTAATATATTTTGTTAGTATCCTAAGCCATAATGTTTTACATATTGCGTTCAAATGACAATATCATTGTAAGACATAAGATTAATACTTATCAACCCATACTTGCATTGGTATGCATACTGCACATTGTTTTTACCATTGTTTTGCACTAAATGCTTAAGAACTATGCGGTTAATCTGTATCAGGCTGCTGTCTGAGGTAATCGAGCTGAGGAGATAATATGTATATAAACTATCCATCTGAAAAGGACTCTTTATTTTCATCTCTATTTTAATTAACAGGTTATGCTTCTCCAATATGGTGACAATTTGAATTTTTAAACTAATCTTATTCTATGCTGTGTCTGAAACACGCTACACATTTGCATGACTGGTATTCTAGAGGATTTTATGATATTGCAGAAAATGTTGCTTACTTGAAATCCAAATTTATTTCCTTTTCAGAGGGACTAAGGCACTGAATGTTTCTGTGTCTGACACGTATACATTGGAGTCCATTATGTCCCCAGCATCCTCAGGCTTCCGAAAGACACCTTGGAGTAAGAGCCACAGAAGTCAGCTTGCTTAACAGGATGCTATGCTTGACATTAACAAGTTGAACTGTCACTTTTCTAAATTCAGGCTCAAATGACTCAATGTCCACAGGTTCAAGCTCCCAGAAGCACGCCCCATGAGCCAGCTTGGCAGCTTGGCTTCTGCTAAGTAGGCAACAGAAAGGACAGCACAGCTGAGAAGCCCTGGACTTCAGCCAGGTGAGCAAAGTGTCCAGGGAGAGCTCGGCACAGTCATGGTGTTTGTAAGCATGGCTGGAGTCCGCAGCCTTCGCTCTTTGTCAGGAGAAAGGGGATAGGTGTTTTGGTCTTCGGTCTTGAAAAATTCTATGTAGTAAAAGATCACATTTATTTGGGTCACCACAGGAAAACAGGGAATGTACAGATACTTGAGGACTTTTAAAATTACATCTTCTTCATGTTCCTAAAATAAATATTAAGAAACAAAATTACTTCCTTCCAAAAACCAAATTTTTCTTTTTATAGCTGTACTGTAATTGATATTGTCTATAATCCAATACTTTCATGGACCACCTTTCAGGAATACTTTCACAGATGGCAGTGTTTTCTCTCCTATTCTGCTAAAGAAGAGAAGAAGGGGCTAGTGTCTGCCTGTTAAGAGACACACACTGTCTAAGGCTAGCTCTGTCAGAACAGACTGCTCCTTGTACTTGCTCCTAGATTTCTTCTGGTGCTCGGTGGCCCTAAAAGACAAATGTCATTTTTTTTTGTAAGATGCATGAAGTGATGTTGAAGCCCACAAAATTCTGGTTCCCAAAGTGGGAACCAGAAGCTTCGTGTTGCATGCCCTGAGGTCTGGCATGAAGACTCTGGAGGCTCCAAAGCTTTCTGGAGAGGTGTTGTAGGACCCCAGGGAGCCAAACCTAGTTCAGTCTTGGGAACACTGCCTTTTGGAATCCATCCTTGGAATGAATCACCTCCAGACTGTACTTGGAGAAAGCTAGCTGACACCATTCCAGAGGAGAATTGGGCAATAAGCTAATGCTGAGGTTGGACAAGCAGGAGCCCAGTACAAAAGCTCTCCTTGGCCTTCTTTTTATTTTGCAGCACAAACATGCTCTGGAGTCATTTAAAAGAATAGCTTCATCAAAATTATCCATGACAGCCCACGAAATACACAGCCACAGCTACACTCAGGAGTCATGGTCTCATTGAAATGTGTTACACAGGTTAAAACATCTCCCCCTTACAAAAAGCGAGCATAACACCTGCATACCGTTTACATCCCAGTCACATTTTACTCTGACCTAAATGCAAGTGAGATATAGACCTTGTGTTACAATGGCAAGTTTTCAACTCAAGAATTAGATTAAATTCAAGGAGGAGACAAGCTGTATCATATGGTTGAGAAATTCTGAGACTTCAGGTAAGGATCTATTCAACATCTGGCCCGTACAGCATGAGCTCTTAATCTGAACTTCTTCTTTACTCATCAATGGCACTAAACACTGATCTGGAAGTGATGGCTCTTATGCTTCTTGCTGCTGAAGTCAGAGCTATGGCTCCTCATCAGCAGCACAGTTCCTGAGAACTAACTGCGGTGTCTCAAGGATTACCTCTGCTGCAGTGCTGCCTGTCACGGCTTTAACAGTGGCTAATGGTTTTGCTATTACTTATTTTATTCTGGGGTGACAATGACAGATCTGTGTTTTAAATATAGATGTACTCATTCCAGTGAACTGAAATGTAATGCCTAAACTACTTTGAAATACCTCTTTAAACACATATGTAAGGGTAAAAGACTTCTACACTGTAAAGCAGCAAATTTTGCTAAGTGAAGAGAAACACAGGAAAAAGAAAATATATTTAATCAGTTCAAGAAATGCAAAAGGATTCTGATGCTGGACAAGATAGATATTTTTCACTCCTTGTCTATAAATTAAAGTTCTTTATCTCTTAGAACAGAAATATGATTCTGGATTTTGGACGATGGCACATTCATTCTTGGTCCTCGTTTGGTCAACCTCAGACGAAGTCCATCGCCATGTTAACGTCCACATCTGCCTTTCCAACCATTGCCCACTCCCTGGGGCTTAAGAGTGACATTCAGTGGGAAAGGGATTGGGGGAAGTCCGGTGCTACAAAGACCTTACCCTCTCAGTCCTCCCTGCTCACCTTCCTGTCTTACTAAAGTCACTCCATGCATGACTCTGTGAGGTTTCTAAGCCTGTTTCATAGAGAGCTTTATGCATCACCCTTCTGCCTTGAGGGACACATCAGTGGTTAGGTGCAGCACAGTTATGCTCAACAGGATGTATAGGGCCAAATGCTGTTTTCTGTCATTGCACTGTTAATTTGTACAGGACATGGAGAAAGAGATTGGTTTACAAAATGCTATTTTATTCAAATCTCTGGGATGAAGAATTGCCATCAGTATGAACAGAAGCACAATAATTGGGTACTAAATGTACAGAATAATTGACTTCCGCTAAAAATGGGGCTTTGAAGGACAACTGCTGATATCTTTTTCTTATATAAAAAATGGTTTGCAGATTATGAATAAATAAAATGGAGGGAATTGAAACTTTTTTTAAAAAAAAAGTTCACTGGCACAAAATTACTTTAAGAAGAGTAAGTAACTATATGAATAAAGACCATGATTTAAGAAGATAATTTCTTGTAGGAATATGTTAAATTATCCACTAAATGATGTGTTACTATACCTAATACTTAAAGTTAGGGCCATGTTATCCTAGATGCTGCAATAAGAAAGCCTCAGGAAATGAAGCAGAAACAAATCCTGAGATGGTGAAAACTGCTGTGGGTCTTGTTCTTTGAGCGTGCCACTGTCAATCACCCTGCTGATAGCAAGGAGAGTTGTGGAGAGATCCCAATCCACATCCCTGCTCTCCAGGTCCAGCCGGGCACAGGCCAACTCTGGTCCAAAAGCTGCAGACCTGAGGCAAGGCATGGGCTTCGCTCGCTCAGGCAGCTGGATCAAGTCCACGCAATTTAAACTGCAGAAGCAAAGTACGTTCATGTCCACCTTCTGTCGTCTGTGCAGAAATGCCCATGGTGTCTCAGCATTTCCCTTCTCTGACTGAAGAGTAAAATCCTTTGGCTGTCTGTTTTTCACTGCAGGGTGTGGTGTATATCAGCTCCTATTTCTTTGCATTCCAGAGCTACTGAAAGAAAAACACGCGACAGGCCCCTCAGCTTGTATTTTCCTGCACATTGCAATTACCCAAATTGTTTGGGGTCTTTGGACCTTAAAAGAAGAAGCACCTAAAGATAGTGCAAGTCTCTGCCAGCAGAGCAGCATGTAAGCTCTGCCAGCATGTAAGCAGCAAGCAGATCAATTAAGGGACCAGAAAGACATATATTCTTTAGTTGATCCTACAAGTAGCTGCAACCTTCACTCTGATAAAACAAAAAAAGGGTGATAGGAAAATGCAAATTCAGTCAATGTAAATCCAACATAGCCCTTTACATTTTTACTTTTTTTTTAAAATTATTTTATTAATTTTTTGCTTCACAAAGTGAAAAAATCACCGACATCATTTAAACTAGAATAATACTGCTAATGTTTTCAGTGCACGTATTTCTGAGATTTTGTGTTTTACAATTAATTTGACACTTAAAGCTGTATTGAAGGTCAAATCCAAATGACCTGTGTCAAACCCATTCAGTAAAGCTTTTTAGGAAATTTTCAATTAAACAATTTTTAATTCAAAACTTTTCCTAGAAAAGTTCAGTCTCAAATTCAAAAAAAAAAAATGAAAAAGAAAATTAGTGAACGAGATATATAGAACATAGCCAAGGTGTAAGCAGTCATGGCACTCTTCATGACAAGTGAAATTCTGGTTCAAGTCCTTCCCATGTTCTTGAGCTTATTTCTCAAAAATGCTGCCGTAATAACTTCCAAATATTTTGAATAGGGATTTTAAAATTATTTGAAACTTCCTCATTGTATAGGACAGGGAAATTACCTACTCTTCAGCCTCAGTAGCCACAACCACCTGAAACATTGACAGTGTAATCACACAGTGCACATGTAGAAGAGCACACATTTTACCAAATAAGAGCAAAAGTCCCTTGCAGAAGAAATCCAGGTCAGCTAGATCTGTGTCCATCATAACTTCATTCCTTTCAAGGGCTTCCTTTGTGCAGGAGACAAACAAAAATGCCGTATTTCATACTAGTAGCTAGTATTCCTTTGAATTGTATAACTTCAGATAGAAATATACAGCAGCAGCAGAGCAAATTATGGTGGCAAAGCTGTGGCAAAGCAGTGGCAAAGAGGTTAATCTTTCTTTAGGCACTGTGCACTTAGAAGATTATGCATGGGAAAAGATGACTTTTTATACTGGTGGTTTCCAAAGGAGCCACAACATAAATACTCAGCTATCTCAAAAATGTTGCATACCTAATTTAGGGTCAAATACTTCTGCAGCAAGCAGGAACTTAAATTTACCCAAATGGACTAGCAGATATGAAACAAAATATGTGTGATTATTACATATGTTTATCAGCAAGACCAGAATTTCTATGATTATGTGACTTCAAGAAAAAAAATCATCCAATAGGAATATTTATTTTCAGTCTTCAGTGGCTTGAAAAACAGCACCCTTACCTGTGAGAAGCAGGCTTTGCCATAGCAACTCACGCTTTTTTTTCCCTGGCTTAGATCATTCTTCAGGATAAATTACTTTAAGCTGTCTGCAAACGCCACCAAGAACAGCCGGGGAGTGTCTCTGGCCACTTCCAAGGCAGCATGAGAGGGCAAGAGCAGACCGCTTTGTGAATCAGGGAGTGCTGCTCAGAGTCATTTGAGACATAAATAATTTGGGCGAGAGATATTCCAGAGACCTCATCCTCTCCAGCTGCCACTGCCAAGAAACCATGCTCTTAAAAATTCAAAGCTGCTATTCATTGGTTTCGGCTCAACCATATCAGAGAAAAAAGTAAACAACACAATACATTTCAGAAGCTTAGCAGAAGAAAAGAATTTTAAAACCTTGAGACGCTTTCAGTGACATGATGTAGGACAGAGTATCTCACACCTGCTGCCATTGACAAATGAACTGAGGATGCTGCCTCTATACTGTGAGCACTATGACAGTGTGGATATTTCCCAGAAATAAAAATTACAGAAAATATTGGGGGGTGGAAGGGTGTGGAGAGTAGTCCATTACACCTTCCTCCCTGCAGCAGGGAAGGATAAACTATACCTAAACTATTCCTAGTAGAGAAAAATCTATCAAATCAAAACCAGATGGGTTCCCACCTCAATGCCCATCCCACAGGCTTCCCGGCCAGCCTGCTTCGTGCCTCACTCAGGGTACACCCACCAGCAGCCAGGATGGGAAGCTGTCAGGTTTCTCTGCCTGAAGACAGGGGGAAGGAAAGGGACATTCTGCAAGGCTTTTCTTCTCAGCACTGCAGGACAAGCCAAGATTGAGAGACAGAAACAGCTCCTGCTGTGTAAGCAACCTCATCCACAGCAACAGCAGAAATCCCTTTGCAGCCCCTTCTTGTTGCCTTCATGCCAATATTTTCTTTACCCTCAGTAGTAGAATGAGATTCTGACTGGTTTTGGCGTTGTGGTACCTGAAAACACTTCCAGAAGTAAGGAGAGGCTCGACAGGAGAAGCAGAGGGCTCTTGGAGGGGCAACTCCATCTCCCCAACATCTCCTACAGCACCTCAAAACACCTCTGAGCTCCTCCATCCTCAGGACACCCCCTCAAAACTGCCTCACCCTTATTTGTCACTTGCAGCCCTCCAGTGACATCCTTTCCCACTGCAATCTCCCACACGCACGTGAGCTCCAGCCTGGTGCCCTGTCCTGTCCAGGGATGTCCTGTGCCCCCTGTGCCTCCCTTGGTGCCCCTTCCTTCCTCTGCACCCTGGCTGCTTTGTCCTCCTGCAACTGCAGTGCCCAATCCCCAACCAGCAAGGTCTTTCATCCGATCATGTCTCATATTTGTAGCAGGACTTCATTCTGAGCACGGCACATTTATTTCCCTATCAGACTCGTACAAAAAGCCCATTAACAAAGACATATGTCTGCACTTCCATAACACCTTATCTAACAGAGACAATCGTTCCTCTTAATAAAGTGCACATGGCACAGCCATTAACAGTGGAGGCTCTGCAGCACCGCTATTTGTTTTCAGAATGAGGTAACGCTTACTTCTACATTTTCAGTGTTTGCTCCTCCATCCACTCTACCTTGTGTTTGAGCTTTGTCTGAGCACAGGAAATGGTTCACATAATTATTCATCTATTTGGACAATAATGGGTAACTTCTCCATAGCTACAACTGAAATCAGTCTGTCTTATTTTACACTTCTATAATTTTGATTCCACAAAATGAGTTTGACATGGAATTTTAATCCAATATTACCTCCAGATTCAGAGAGAAATAATTAAACTGTCTTTAAGCTAAATTTAAATAGCACAAAAGAAGGCAGTAAAAACAGGTTCAAAGTTTGATTTTATGCAACATTCCTTTGTCTACCTCAAGCTTCTTAAAAATTCATGCTTAAGGTATGCTTGGGAGTAACTTTATAATTACAAAGCTATTAAGCTTTTGTAGGGAAAAAGTGAAACAGTTTTTTTCCTAATTAGGTAATCATAAATCTTTCAGGAAAATAGTCTTCTGCTAGAAAATGATGATTTGAAGAGGCAAAGTCTTCAGCAGGAGTACGTTGATTATAATGTATTTTCTTACAAAAATCAGTACATTTACCCAGTTAATTAAGTCTGTCCTTTGTTAGCAAGTCCACTTCTCTGCCTGAATAACTCATATTCTTCCTTCCATCACTGCCTTTATAGATGCTGCACAGTGAGGCACCAGGAAATCAAGCAGCTAAAACTACTCATGGCCCCATCAGTTCCATTCTGAAAAGTTGAGAGAAACTTCTGTATCATTATTTCTCAATGGAATTTCTGAATTCAGAGGGAAGTATTTATGTTTATAAGGGAAGTTTTTGCAATGTGGAGAAATTCTTATTAAAAAGATTTCTGACCTCTCTGTCTAATGTAATATAATTTTAGTGTAGACTCATAACGCATTGTTTCAAGGACCATATAAATCCTGTCAATATTAGTTGTCTATTCCAGACATGAGAACGCCAAAACTGAGGATACATTTACACTAATGATAGCTCTTCACTGCAAAAGAGGTACCCGTACCTGGACCCATGATTATACTGCTGTAGTAGAGAGAAAAAAGATTCACAAACAGATTGGTAAAGTAACTTATTGCTTAATGATGAAATAATTAGCAAAAAGAACAAAGCAGCTGTATTCAAGGTACAGAACAAACAAAAACCTTTTCATGCCCATTCAGTCACACACACCCATACACACATGTACCAGCAGTAACAAAATTTCCTGTCACAAGGAATTTCTACCTGCTTTTGCAAGCTGTTATGAGAACTCTTACTTAAAACTCATATTTTATATCTCATACCAAGCTACTAAAAGGTTCTTCAAGCTTTCGGGCTCAAAGCAAAACCCTTTATGCAGCCACCAGAGGTGAAAGCAGAGTTTACATCTCTGCATTATCTAAACTGACTTAGGGAGCTTGTTAGCTAGAACTTGAGTGAGCACCTAAAGCACAGCAATAACTATCTTTCTTACTGACCTCTAAAGCCAAAGTTCAGTGTGACAGGCAGGTACATAAAAAGGAATAAGCCAGAAAATTGGTGAATCTCCAGTGGGAAAGGTTCTATTGTAAGGAGAGTAAGGAACTAGCAAATGGAAAGAGAAGACAGGAGACCTTATAAGATAAGATGTTCTTCTTCTATCTCCCCAGTTAGCAGAGGACTTTTTCTACTGTTTCCTATCCCCAAAATGGAGGACTTACCCTCTTCTCAGGTGTTATATTCAGAGCTGCTCTCAAACCTTCCCCCATGTTCCTGAAATAAAAAAGCTAAGACAGATCTCATTTCCTTTGCTTAGCAATACAGAGAGAGGAGCAGCTTCCAAGAAAGAGGTTCATTCAAGAGGTCCATTTTCCCTCCATCCTAATTTTGTATTTTCCATTTCCTCTCAGTGATGGTCTGGAGAGTGTGAAAATAACCTTGGTAGTATAAAATTAAAAAATAAAAAATGTGTGTCCGTCTTTTTAGAACACTATTCACATAGTGTCAGACTCTGAGGACATTCTTGGGCACCCAAGCTGCTCATAAAGCTGCCCCTTTACTATACACCATTACTCCACCAAGGTACCTCTGGACTCTGAGAGCCAGAGGCAGACGGGAATTGCAGTCCTGAATTTCTACATCAGTGCAGTATAGGGCACAAGTGAATAATGACACAATACAGGAAAGTAAGAGAGGAAAGAATATTTACAGCACATCCACTAATCTTTCCCTCTGCCTTTTAGGCATCTGTCACCTTAAAAACACCACTGCCTTAAGCTCCCAGTGAAGCCAACAGAGCACGAGGGACACCCCTGAATAGGATCACCCTATATTTGAGCTGCCCCTTTTGAACTGATGCATCTCTCTTCTTTGAAAGCTCATGTTATGCCAGCATCAGCAGTTTGGCTCAGAGCAGTGTGGAGCTGTGAAGCAAATCCTCTAGTTTTATTCGTCCTGTGCAGTTTGGTTCTCAGAGCAGTTTTGGTGTACATGAGCTGGGTTCACTTCGGAAGCTCAACCTGACGACACTCCCCAAAGCTTTTCACTGCTCCAGTTCCAACTTTGCCTGCCTTTGGCCCCGCTACTCAACACCTGCCATCCCTCCTTGCAAAGGCGACAGGGGCATCTCCTGTTGCTGAGGTCCTTTATAATGTGGAAAGGACACATTCAATAGGTATAGCAATCTTTGACTTTGAAGGGGGAGCAGACCTCTGCCTGCTATGCTGTATGGGGGAGTGGCAATCTTTTCTGAAAATATGTCTCCTGGGGAGAGCATGGGTTGTGGTGTGCTGGTGGTCCACCATGAGGCTAGAAGATGACAGGATCTGTGAATAGTGTTTCAGCATGAGATAGATGGGTGACTTCTCCCAAGGGGTGAAAAGAGACATGAGGCAGATAGGACTTGTAGGAGGGCACAAAGCAAGCCCGTTGCTCAGGACACTCATTCCATTGTCCCAGAGTCTGAACAGCTTTGCACCACCCTCTTTCTCTTTATTCCTTGCCAGGTTTCCTACTGCCAGCCCTTTCTCCCAGCACCTCCATGCAGACCAGCAAGCAGGTGCACTTCTGTGTCCTACACATGGGCTTGCCTAAGCAGCCCCTCGCAATTGCATTTCCCTAAATGAACCATTTTATTAAAGCCTGGGAAGTGCAGCAGAGGGCAGAGCATAAAGATATGGACTTGTAAATGGAAGGAGTAGGTAATGTGGGCTTATTGAGCTGGCTCCTCTAAAACAGATGAGAAATATTTGGGGTTGCAGTTCAGCCCTCTCACATCTTTATGTGAGAAAGCATGGGGATGCACACTCTAAAGCTGCAAAGAGATGCCTTCAGGTTCAAGTGAAAATGTGAGGCGTGAAGATAGGTCGAGAAAATTCAACTGTGACAAGGAAAAAGCTGTTGCCTGGGGAAAAATAGCCACGGGACGGATAAGATTATGTCATGTTCTGTCATTTTCCTTAGGAAGAAACTTAGTCAGTGAAAGATGTGAACATTATTGGAAAATTGGGTTCGATGAGTAAGTTCAAGGTTGTGAAAAGATGTCTTCTTCAATGAAGCAGCAAAAACCAAGTTTCCTTAGTTATAAGAAGACTAAAATCATGAAGGCTTAGAGATTCCTTTCCTTAGAGAATAATAAGAGAAAAAAACCAGTTCTGAAGGAAAATGTTTGGCAGTCTTATGTCAGTATTGTTAATATTACAGATTATATAAATAATTTATTATGTAAATAGCTTTTTAAACTAAATGACAAATCATAGCAATTTATTATGAACACTGTGTGTAACCATAGATGCACTGCCAGTTTGCAACTAATAGGATAAGCAAGGCCTGAATTAATAAACGATGGTGAAAGATATTGTTGACTGATGTGTCTTCCATTTTGGAGACTGGCGTTAGCCAATTTGGCCTTAAATGAAAGAGAAATCATTTTCAATCTACATATCTGTTCTGTTTTGTTAGCAGATTGTCTACTTTTGTTTGCAGATCAGCATGAGTTCCTGATGACAGCTGACTCACACATACTGTAAACCAAGAAATATCAAGTAAAATTATGTTTGACAGCAAAGTAACTAAAACATATAACCATTTAAATATTGACACTTGACTTTTGTCATATGAGCAGCAGCATGTTTTTTATGGGTCTTTTAACGATGAACATAGAATGCTTAGGAACTTGTTGGTGTGCAGAATTTTGTCTACCATGATGCCTTCAACGCTCTAGATGTCAAAAGTGGCATGCAAATGATAGGGAGGTTTTTTGCCAAAGCTGTTAAAAGAAGACAGAACCAAGGACTCCCCTACTGTGTGCACAACAGTGATACTGTTGGACTTCTGCAAGCTCTGTTAGAGTCTATGGTCTTCTGCTGTGGGCAGAATCAGGGGCACAAGATGGGACCCTGTAGACATTTGATGAAGGCTGAAAGGAGCTGGAGGTGCTCTAGCAGTGGAGCATCCTGACAGCAGCAAAGGAAATGCAAGTTCGTAATGTAGAAGGATGAATTCTCCAATTTCTAGCAGGTGTTGTGTGAGTTTACCAGGGCTGCCCAGTGTCACAAAGCTGCTCAGGCTTTCTTTTGCTTGCCCTTCACTTCTGCTGCGCACCCCATGATGTGCTTTCTAGAAGTGAAAGAAACAATGCTCATCCCAGATTTTTCAAAGTTTGATCACGCAATGGGGGCAGCAGCGTTCAAGTTAGGGGGGAGTTGGGGCGACCCCACAGAAGCTCAGACTAGCCACCAAATTGGTGGGGTTTCTAACAAACCATCCAGTATCCCTCCATAAATGGAAAAGATACACAGAAAGAAGAAAGTATAACATACCTAGTTCCTCCTGGTTCAATAGGACCTGTCATTTGGATACAGCTAATATATGTAAGGACATGTTTCCAAAGCACTGAGGAGAATAGAGGTGAGACCCATGAGTTTTCTCATCTCTATAAGGAAAGGAAGATACATTATATCTTAAGGATAATTTTTAACAGCAAAAATGCCCTTAAATATCTGTTACCAACATTATGCTGTTACAGATTGTATTTATTCTTAAACATTGTTATTTTATTAACTTTATTAAACAGAAATTATTAAAGAGAGTTTTATACAGAAAGAGAAGTTTCATACTTGGTTAAACACAAAGGTTTTCTGAACTCTATTTTCTGTTCATGAGCAGGGAATGTGGAAGTGCAGATTTGAATTGAGGAGCCAAGCCTCTTAATATGCCTAAGAAATTATTTCTCACTTGGAGCTGTTATAGGAAAATAATTTTAAGTAAACTGTTTTTTGATGGGAGTTAGATTCAGTGACATGGAAAATTAGTTAATTTGTTTTAGTTTTACCAGTTTATTCACTTTGGTATTATAATGTTTTCTTCTGACATTTCAAAGAAATTGAAGTTACTTTCAATTTGAATGTGAAAACTTTCAATAAAACTAATGCCCAAATCCAAAATAATATTTGTGATTTGTCAAAAACTTGACTTTTCTGTTTAGTTTTGAGTTGATTAGAGTTGAAATTTTGCCAGCCAACTGACCAATCAACCAATGAAAAAAACCAATTAGTTACACATGCCTAACTTGGAAGCGTAGCAGGACAACCATTTGGTATGTAGCTCAGTGGTATAGTAAAGAATAAATGCTAATGAATGCAGTAAAGTTTGGTCTCTTCTCACATGCTTCACACATGCTTGACCTTTCTCTTTTCTGTTGCACCACATATCTGTCCTTTACGGAAATCATACGATATATAGCATACTCCATTAAAACTGTACATCTGTTGGGCATCTCAGGAATGCTCTTCCAATTTTTTTTCCTGTAAAATACCAAGTGTGGGTGTAACTGTGTAACCACTACTGCCAGGTTAAATTAGTCTTGAGTCTAAGTCCTTCAATACTGTATTAGGATAATTGTCCCAAAGATAGAGGCTTCAAAGAAATACTAATCAAGTGAAAGATCTGTTGCTGTTCTGAGCCATGACTACTGTTCTTTCATTTCCTAATTGGGCTCAACAGTAACTTTTCTGATTAAATGGCTCTTACTACTTAGAACTCTGTTGATGAGAGCTCAAACAGCTTTACTGGGAGTGGAGGTAAACCAGTGAAAATAACTTACAGAAAAAAAGCTATATTCAATTCTTTTCATAAGTGCTGTAGATTTTAAGCTACTGTATCTTTAAAAAAATATTTTGAAGGACTCTACTGACTTTCAAAACACTAAAAAAAAATGTGCTTTTTATGGTCTGATCATTTTTGTTGTTTTTCGTCTGTGTAAGGGATTTATATAGAAGGATTCTGTTTAAGTTTAAAAACTCAGGCAATTCTAAAGTATCTGGTAGGGTTATCAAGCTTTTCTGTTGTCATTAATGCTGATCCACACAGATTTCATCACATTTAAGAGCTATACTTTGGACTATACTGTGCTTCTGGCCTCCTCCAAGAAGCAGAGTATTAGTAAATGTCCTTGAGGAAGAACACTGGCATGTCTCAAAAAGCTGCTATTTTTCATCTTACTCTTTGTTTATGCTTGGAGATACAAAATCGCAGCGTCCCTTTCTAAGGTAGCTGTGTTCTGCCCAAACTGTGAGCAAGCAGCCTACTAGCTGCTGTACCATGCAAAAACTGCCACAACTCTGCAGCTCCTCAGTCTCTGCTGTCCTCGGCTATCACGCAGCACAGGCACGCCAGGAGCAGAAACAGGAGCAAAAATAGATTAGAAATTGTGATTCCTAATACATGGTGAAATTTGCCAGAGTTATGCTCATCAGTAATGCTACTTTTTCTGAGAATGTATTTCTAGTGCAAATAGTGTACAGTTAATAGAAAGACAGGGTTTTACTCATTGCTTCTGGTATAATTGTTTCTTGCCCCGCTGCGAAGGAAACTAAACTTTGCTACAACTGCTTGTTGTTTCCGTGAAAACTAAGCACATTTATCTTCACATGGTTTAGGAAGGTATGATAAGAGATGCATATAAAACATTGTTTTCTCTTTCTCTTGCCTCTAATGTAAATATGCGGTGTGAGGGAGGAAGCTGGGAGGAAATTGAAGTTTTCCTCTGAAAGATTATAAATCTAGATCTGTTACTCATTAATGAACTCCATATAGATCTTAATTGCCAGTAGAGTTGCCACACGGAAAAAGAGTATGGTAGAGAGTCAGGTAGGCACGCAGGCATCAGGTGATCACAGGTGTGACCGGTGTACTCTTTCCTTTAGCTTGCTAAGGTGCTAAGGTACTTAGGTAAAGGTGCTAAGTACCTTTAGCTTGCTTAGGTATTTTTTTGACATGTTGAAAAAGTAGAAAAATTTTGATAGAACCGAGCCTACTTAGTCTGCATTCATCAAATTGGTAGCAAAATCAGAAGTATTTTTCTGCTTATGACTTTTCCTCAGAGAGAAAAAACCCTCTGCCTGTTAGGATGGGTTTGGTGATGAAGCTTGCCACATCATCACTGTATCAGCTGCTGGATTTGTGAGAGCTGGCACCTAGCCTGTGGTCCTCTTTGTGGAAGCTGCTGAAAGCAATCATCATAAAAACAAAGCAGTTTTGTATAGACTCACACATCTCAGCCAAAAAAACAGAGTTTCAGGCCACAAGTAGCTATTTAAATAATATGATATCTACAATTGTAAAACCCCAGTATGTCCTGTCACAGGCAACTACAGCCTTGATGCCCATGAGAAATCTGTTCAGAATGGTTAAAGTGTGATAGGATGATTTTATCTGGGATGTAGATGGAGAAACAGCATTTTTGCATTTTTATATGAGGTATTGGACAGAAACTAACAGGAGAAAGTGAACTGCAGAATGACACAAGGTAACACAAGGTAACACAGTTGGGTTTTTTTGTTTAGGTTACCATTTGAATCTAACTGAGCTTTTATTGGCAAGACAATGGAAAAACAGACTTTTCCTGGATGTCTTATCTCATCCAATGGGTACAGGCTGGAACAACTAACATTTCTAACCCAAACAAACATGGTCTGTTCTTGAAGGCAGCCCAGTTAATTAGTTTTCACATGAGTACTTTTCAGCAATGGCAATGAGAACTCTGCTGTATCACACTTGGTTTTATGCCCGACAGCAGAGGAAACAGAGTTATGGGAAAACCCTGTATCTTGTATATTTGATGATGATACTTAAATTGCTGCTAGCAACTGGATGATGGAGGCATGTATGAAAGAGTATTCTGCAGCATGTGTGCTGCCTACCTCAGGTCAGTGGATGTTGACCAACCTCCAGTGTGCCATAGCCACAGGGCAAGCAGAAAGACACAAGCTGAATTCACTTAATGCCTCATCTGGAAAATAACAAACTCTGTGCTTTGTTTTAGTCAGGGGCTTAATATTAAGTCATACAATGACTATTAGAGTGCCTAAAGCACACATTTGTTTGATTAGGAGAGCTATATAGAAAAGATGAAACAGTCAAACACTGTGAAAGATCTTGCAACCTGGACAGCTGGGGGCTCCGAGCTCTCTCCTGTTGTGCAGGGATGGTCTTAGTTGTTGTGGAGGAACCAAATGAGCAGTCTGCCTTGAAATGTCAATATTTTGTTATTTCCATTTCTTTTGTCCATGCTCAAAACACATCATATTCACCCAATTGATAGATTAACTTAAAAAGTTGGAGCTGTAGCAACAATCAACAAGACCACCTCATCAGGACAAAGAATAATGTCTGGTTTATCTGAACAAAATCAATTTAATCACTTCAGTAGCAGGACAGGACAGGCAGGTGTTACAAAGGAAGTGGACATCTTGTACGCATGGTGTGCCTCATGTTTGCTTTTCCCCTGCAGTGCAGGGGATTTCTGCTTTGATTTCTGCTTCTTGCTCAGCTGTGATCCTACTGGTTTCATCCTCTCATTCCCATTCACCATCCTGCTTTCCTTTTGTTTCCAACATCAGCCTGCAGAAGGAAAGCTGAGCTGAAGTATTGCCTTAGTGTTGATTTACAGTTTTAATCTTTGTTTCTGCTTCTTCATTCCTCGACTTCTGGAACTTTATACTCTCTTTTGGAATTTCTAATTCATCTTAATTTTTCTTTTCCTCAATTGACCCTTATACGCCTTGACCTCTAAGTCTCAACCATTTGCCAGAAATCCTTTTTCTGCTTCTTAGGCTGTCTTTTTAGATCTTGTACCTGTTTTAGTGGAGAAGAAGATGAAGGAGACAGGAATGAAGGCAAAGGAGAGGAAGATCTCAGGCTTTACCAAAAGTTTTTTTATTTTTTGCTTCACATACAGGTTAATTTTGTACTGATCAATGTAGGTAGTTGACTAAAATGGATTGAAACAGAAAAAAAACAAAAGAAACCAACCAAATGAAAACAAAGAAAAAACCCTACAGGAACAGCAGAAGGTGTGAATATTGTTTGCTCAGTTCTGATTTATCCTGGGTTACAATAGTGCATCTACATTTAAAATGCCATTACAATGTTATAAATCACAGTTTTTAGACTGTGCCTGTCTTGCATTTAGCAATCTTAGATACATTCCTTTTCAGAATTATTTCTTAAACATTTCCAAGATCTCCTTTTCTTTGGGGGATTTTTACAGTAATTCCAGATCTGTCCTCATTTCAAAGAAAATTAAAAAAAAAAAAAAGAAAAGAGTGAACTTTCATCATTAGATAGTTAACCTACCTGGCAACACTTCCTTGCAAAGCATGCCTTCAGACAGTTAAATGCAATGCTGCTGTCTGTTGGAATTGTCCATTAAATTGTGGTTGCTCCAATTGGCCCTATCAACAGGCTGTTTTACTTACATGTCAAAGATGCTTAGGGCTGTGACATTTAAATGGTTCTATTGCAAAACAGGATGATATAATTCACGATACGTGAAAAACGATCTTGCCACTTTTTTCAAATACTCAAATACTAGCTGAATAAAATCAGAAACTTGTATTAATTTGTGTAGCTTCTGTACATCGACTATTCTTTCATGCAAACTGTTGTTCTGAATCACAGTCAGCAAAGCAGCAAACATTCTTCCATAGATGAAAACCTGGTGATATCTGATTAAATTCATAATTAGCTTGGAAATATCTCATCCATGCTGAATAATCAAAGGCATAATACCTTAAGCCATGAATCCGTTCGTGTGAACAATACTTTATTGCTCAGTCCCATTAGTTCCTCATAAGATGCTAAGATAAGTTTGCTCTGCTGTGGTTGAGTTGCGCACAGGTTTCCAATCTATTTCATTTTCTAGGACTCCACACCACTCTTTCTCTTTTCTGTGGGTAGAATTCATTCTAGTAAATTTAATCAACATCCTACCTTTTTTCTCAAGAGCTTTTACTGTGTCATACCCTATGATGAATAGTCCTCTTTCTCTCTAGTGGCAGGTAATGTGCTGGAAAGTTTTCAAGCAGCTCAGAAAAACCCCTCTGACTCCACTCACTTTTAGGGGACAAAACCACAGAGAGAACTCTGGCAAAGATCATTGTATAAAGTGTGTAAATTTTTCAGCTGGGGAAACTGCAACACAAAAAAGCTGAAGTGACCGCACAGCAAGGATGTGTTAAGTATGGAACAAAATCTAAATTATACTGTTTTTAAACTTAATCTAATTTATTACTGATTCCACTTCTTGATGTAGTTCCTGCTCTCTTAAAACCGAAAAAAAAGAGGTTAAAAATTTTCCATTATGATGAATAAGAGAGGGCCAGGTGACTTTCAAAGGTCCCTTCCAACCCAAATTATTCTATAATTTATTATAATAATATNGAGATTTAGTAAGACAACACAAGTAAATTCCTTTTCGCTGTGTCCCCTCAAACCAGGACACCCTGCTGTACAATTATATACTACAAAATACAGTTGACTACAGAGCAACATCCCCTCTAACCCAGAATATAAATATTTTGTTTGTTTACAGGTACTTAGCACTGTTTTCTAATTCACTGTTCTTCCTCAAGCTTTCTTAAACCATTTCATCCTCAGCTCTTCCTCTTGCCAACATTACTGATAAACTTGGAGATTTGATTACTTTCACAGGTCTGTATTGAGCTATCTGGAACAACAGAAAAATTGGGATAGAAATCTCAGTCATTTTAGTTTGCTGAGGACTAAGGTTTGTATTCAGATTGATGTTTAGTTATAATGGATCTTCAAGTCAATAATGAGGCCATTAAAGTATGCTTTCAGGATATTAAGAAGCCTGTTAGAGAACAATTTGGATCTAAGCATCATTCTATCCTTTTGAAAAGAAGAGATATTGAATATGATCAAGTAAACCAAAGCTTTTACCATTGTTACCCTTGTAATTACCATAGGATTCATTAGCAATGACTAAGTGGTTTGTTAGTTTGATTTACTTTTTTGGAAGCAAACACGTGAACTCAGTTGCAGGTTGTGAAATTTTACTTGTGCTAGTATATGAAAGAAATTTTAAACTTTGTCTTTGCAAAGTGCACAGTCCTTTAGAAAAAGTAACTTTGTAAGCAAAGTTCCTGCAAAATTAAACTTCAGTAACACAGAACATTGTAAATGCCTAAGATACATCTCATTAAGTTAGCAAATCAATACTGGATTTTGAACACTTCTGGATCAGACAGAAATGTGCATGGTGATTGCTTGCTGCACAGTTACGTATTTTAGATCCATCTGGCAGACATGAAGCACTTGATGTCAGGCCCTTGTGAGCAGTGTCCGTCTCCCTGTACGTATATCCTATATAAGCTAACCTGGCAGGCAGGTGTTCCTTTCCATTTCCCTCCCATTTCTCAGTTGGGTGTTGGTGATCCTCACAGGTGTAGTCATGATATCTGAAGTTAGGTAAAGATCTTGCCTGCTTGACTTGAAAAAATAAGTTTTAATAGTCTATCTCCTATGTACCATTTTAATGTGGAAATTAGAAAGAAGCGAACTAAGAGAACATAGAATCTAGCTCTCCATTTATTTATTTTTTTATATAGAATCAAATATTCACATATTGCCCTGGTCAGAAGTCTGTATAACTTCAGTGTAGAAGCCGAGAAGAAGGGAAAATGGGTAGTATACAGACCCAGACTCCTGTGAATATGCTGCTGATGCAGTTACACTTAGATGCTGCTCAGAAGGAACTGCTGTCCTCCTATACCCTGATAACTGATTTCAGCATTTTACATTTTATGCAGCTTGAACACACATTTTCAAAACACTGATTTAAGTGTTACCTTTATTTTTTAAATAATGGTACTCAAGTAAATACAACAATTAAAAATACAAGCATTCATTTTCTTTCATTGCACTTATATATGGACTTTCTTTGACTTCAGCTACAGAAACTTTGATGAGGTTTTCTTCTGAAGAAATGCAGCCCCTTTCTGTCTTGGACAGTGAATAAACAGATACTACATCCATCAGCCAGCCATGCAGTCTTCAGAACAGAACTCATAAACTTTGACTGCAATGGATAAATCTTCACTCATATACTGAGGTAAAAAAGCAATCACATCTGTCTAAATAAGCCAAGAAAATTAAGGCCTGAATACTGAATTGCAAAATTGTCACTTGTTAGTCTCCCTGCAGCTCAATTTTCCTGGACCCTTTCAGCAAGAGCTGATATATCTCCTTATTCTAAAGCTTTCTTTCAGAGTATCATCTAACTCTGTGGTTACAAAACACAACAGGTGTATCTGCTTGTTTTAAATTGTCAAATAATATAAATTAATTTTCACAGGTCATGATGCTACTGGATCAAACATAAGCTGCATTAATTTCCGATTGTACACTGTACAATGT
The DNA here is from genome assembly GCA_013399435.1 of Arenaria interpres. Classification (NCBI taxonomy): domain Eukaryota; kingdom Metazoa; phylum Chordata; class Aves; order Charadriiformes; family Scolopacidae; genus Arenaria; species Arenaria interpres. The sequence goes on from VXAK01019262.1 coordinate 41,018, forward strand.
ACACTAGTGGGGATAAATTTTTTTCCTTCTAAAAACTTATACATTCTGGCTGGTCTGGATATATAAATAGCAAAAGAAAAAGAAGGAAAAAAAATAAAAATACTATCAGAGAGCTGAATCCTTGCTGCTTTCCCAGAGTCTACAGGAGACATACACTGTTCAGCATTTCCCTGGAGAGGGCCATCAGCAAAGAGCACAGGTAGTTCCTGCGGTGATAACAACCCCCACTGAGCCCTTGTGCACAGACCACAATGTTCTTCATCAAACTGAACAAGGCTACTTGCACTGTCATGGGGGGAAACCAAGTCATAAGAAGTGGGGACAAAAATTAATGTCTTCTTTGGGGTCACCCAACAGTTACATGTGAGAATGCCAGGTGTGAGAACACACTCAGCATAGGCCCCTCATCAGGTATATGTGCCTACACATCATGCTAACTGTTCAAATACACAATCCTATCTCTATGTTCCTTGTTGGGAAGTGGCCCTAGTGCACTTCCTGCAGAATTATGCAGATGCCACAACACAAATCTACAAAGACACATTATTAAATTAATTGGTTGTAGGCCTTATGCAGAGTTTTCTGGGTAAAATAATTCTGGAGATATTGGATAGCAAAGGAAGTGATTAATTCCTAGAGGATATCCACATTTTCCATATAAGATTTCCTGTGGAAAGACTTTGTTTCACAATCTTTGCTTTTGGGAAAAAAAAAAAAAAAGTAATAAATACTATCTTTCCTATTCCTGTATTTTTTTGTCTTCCCTTTCTCCCCTTCCAATATTTGGTACTGTGTGTTAAAGTACTGTAGGGATATGATTTACTTCCCCTTTTATTTTCCTGTATTTACTTAAACTAATTCTTCAACTGTAGAAAAGTTGCAGAATGCTACAGAGAATGTAAGGGTGGAAGAAAAAACATACTTTTCATCACTTATTATATTTGGCCCATGTTGATACAAGTCAGTTATGCATAACCCACTTTGTATGATTGTTTCTTCCTTCCCTACCATACACTGATACATACGCAAAATGGTTTAAAAAGTGTTTTAAACTGTTTATAGGGCATTCATATTTGATATCTCAGGCTGTGACAACATGTGATTTTTAAAACTAGAAATTTTTCAGTCAGTCCTGGCATCTGATTTATAGGCATTTATACTATACATGTATTGCACTAATTATAACTGCACACAGGTACAAGAAAACACAAACTTGCCATATTGTGTTGAAGTTCAAGTTTAGACCAGCAAAAAAGTGATGTGGTAGCTCTAGCTCTCTTTATTGAGTAATAGCAGCGAGCACAGTTTTTCCTTATGCGTGTAGTGATAGCTTAATTTCATGGTCTACTGTGTAACTAGACTCTATGGACTACTAGAAAGCATGTGAAAGAATATGTTATTGATGTCAGCATGTTCCTCATACAGATACTTACAGAGAAAAAATTACTTGCCGAAACCATTATTTCCTTCCAATACCATGAAGGCAAATTTATTCTCTAAGGCATGACTTTGGAAACACAATAATCCTGCAGTTATGTCAGAACCATGTAGCCTAATTTTTGCACTTGCTTGAAACAAAGAATGGCTCTCACTTGCCTTAGTCAGGGACTCTCTGATCTACAAATGGGACTCTAGAATCACAGCAAAGTTGAGGTTGGAGGGGACATCTAGAGGTCATCTAGTCCAACTCCACTGCTCAAGCAGGGCCACCTAGAGCAGATTGCCCAGGGTCATGTCCAGATGGCCTTTGAGTATCTCCAGTGATGGAGACTTCTCTGGGCAACCTGTGCTGGTGCTCAGTCAATTTCACATTAAAAAAGTGTTTCCTGATGTTCTGACAAAACCTTCTGTTTTTCAGTCCATGCCCATTGTCTCTTGGCCTGTCACTGGGCACCACTGGGAAGAGCCTGGCTCTGTCCTTTCTGCATCTTCACACCAGCTATTTATATACATTGATGAGGTCCCTTCTGAGCTTTCTCTTTTGTCACCTATGTGCTTGCAGAAGCACCACATGAAATGTGAACTAAAACACACTAGATTCATTCTGCAGTATTTTGGGCCTCACTGAAAAATACTGCTTCCAAAAATTTCCCCCCAAAGAATTGATTTACCATATTAAAAAAAACCAAAAACCCACTAAGTTCTACTGACTTTTTTCTGCATGCTGCCAACAGGGGGTGTAATAAAACCCAGGGCAAAACTCATCATCTTCTGTGTCTCTTATTGTGTAAGCATAGAGAATGGGAAACCCTGCATCTCTATCTATATAAAAATGCCTTTAAATCTTTCTTTGTGGTTTATCCAGAAGCTCAAAGGCCACTGAAAAAAAATAAAGGTATCTATCTTGCTAGAAAACTTTAATTCAGCTGGAAACAGGTGGCTTTTTAATTCAGCTCTGCCTAAGATTCTTTTTTTGCCAGGTCATGATCAAGTTAGTTAAGGAAGTACTAGCTGAACAGATGTCAGCATGTTGTCTTTACCTACCACTTAGCAGGATGTCTCCAGCTAAAGTGCGTCCCTGGTTTCCTTGTTCCAGGTCCAGGAGAAGAATTTCCGTTACCCATGTTGCAAGTTTTTAGCAGTGTTTGGCACATAGTGCAAGTGTGGGAAATGAGATGCATCCTAGTTAAGGAAGAAATCGCTTTCAGTAACAGGAGTAAATGCTTCCTAAAAAAAAGAATAAATATTTATTTGCTGGCAGGTATTTTTGGTGTTTGCTAAGAAGGTAGGGAACTTTCTGTCTCATTAACTTTGTGCGTAAGAAGATCATGAATACAATCGCATAAGCTTTGAGTTTCTAACTGAAATGGAAGTTCTCAGCGATATAGATCTCTATCTGAAATATGAGTCAAAAGAAAAACTTCAGCTTTATCTACTAGAACTCCCCCACCTTTCAGTCTTACTGGGGAAGATGGGGGATTTCTGGCCTACCTTCTTTTTAACTGCAAGTTTTCTGAAATCTGGGATCCTTAGGTCTCTGTTCCTAGGTAGGACTAAGTTGCATCTGGAGTTGTATTTCATAGAAATGAATGATATGAATATGCAGCAGCTCTAAAGATCCACCTCCCATGATCTTTGAACTGAAAAATCAAAAATGAATTGTCTAGCAATGGAACATTACAGAAAATCTGGACCAATAGTAGATGAGCTGGATCCCACTCACTGTTTTTTCTCATTGTGATCACTGCCAGGACTAGAGGAACAAAGAGACCATTACAAAAAATAGTTGTTAGGTGTAAAAGAGATTTTTTCTTATGCTTAACAAGAAGTAAAGATGAATAAAATGACCCATTTAGTAATATGCCTAGAGAAGAATGTTGGACTTTAAGGTGGGAACAATTCTGTGCTGTTTTATAATGTTTAACATCCAAGGAACTGAGAGCCAAAACCAGCTGGATGGTTGTAGAGAGACTTTATAGATACTAACTCTCATAATGCCATGGTATCTATTGATGTTATCAATAACAATGAATTCTAAGATTAAAGTAAAGAACAATGTACACGCAATGGCCCATCCAGTCATTATGGAAATACTCTATTGTTTATACAATGAAAAGAGTATAATCACACCTGGATACTGCTTAATTGCACCACAACACACACAACATCCAGGTGCTATATGGTAAGTTTTTATTTTCTATTTTCTTTCTTTCTTTTTTTCTTTTTTTCCAAGTACCTGTTGAACTCTGACTGAAGGTTAAGGAAGTTCCAGGACTTATGTGCCACCTTTGGCATTGGTTTCTTGACCCTGCCATGGCTTTTACAGAGCCTAAATTGGATGATTAATTAGTCACCCTCAGGGTTATTTTGGCAGAAGTTCTATCTCTCTGTTTCTTTTACTGAAGCTTATTTACTTTATATCAATAAACTAAATATTCATTGGTCTAAATGGAGAAAATGTGATTTACTCTGTTATCTAGCAGTTACATCACTCACCAGCAATACAGGAAACCATAGTTCAAGTTCTTGCTCTCATTAATACACGTGACAAACTGGCTTGGGGCCTACAGTCCTTAATAGAGACACTGTCAAGTCCATTTCTGGTTTGACATCGCATTGCTTTCTACATCCTCAGAGCAAGCCCTTGGGCAAAGGATAAAAGGCTCTATAAACCTCATCGTGTCTGCCATGAGCTGAAGTAGTCCACTCTCCAGTTACTGAACACCGCCTTTCTCTCTGAAAGTTAAACTGTTAACATGCCACCTACCTCCAGCACTTTCTGCAATGAAACAGGTTTTTTCCCAGTGTGAAATATGAGGGATTAGACCAGTGTGGTGCCCACAGCAATGAACTAACAAAAAGGTTTCTGTCGGATTTAAGAAGACTTCCAATCAGAATTTTTTTTTTCTTGAACATAAACAAACAAACCAAAAAAGGAGACATTTCAAAACGTTCATATTTCATATTTTCCGATACTCAGATTTGCATTCAAATCATGGCACTGACTTTAGAACCACGTACTTAATATTTATTTCAATTTTGATTCTCTAGAGTTCAGAATGGAAGTCTTGCCTCTTGACTTAGAAAAGGAGGGATGTAGGAAAGGTAAGACTACACCTTTCCAAAGTTCTTACAGCAACTGGGACTTCTTGAAAATCAGGTTTATGGTAAAGTTACTGAACATCATCAATTTAATGCATTCTAAGTGACAGAATTTTGAGGTCAAACAAAACAAAAAATCTTACAGATCACAGACACTCATGACTTAAGAATTCACTTGAGGATTTGTTGAATGTTTTCTTACTGGAAGTGAATGAGGCTCAAACTAAAGGTGTTAGGGGCAAAAAGTGCTAAAACAATATGGAGATTAAACATTCACAGCTTTCACAAATAAAAGAGTTCAATTTTACATAGGTCATACTTTTAAGATCAGGGACAGCAAAACTCTCTTGGTTTGCAAAACTCAGGTAGATGTATCATTGCACATGTTTCAGTATGTTACGGTCCCTTATTCAAATATCTCCATATAATCTTCGGTTTCTCTAATACTGAGATGGAGCTTAAGTCTGATGGGCTCTGTTTTTCCTGGCATAAAGGAACGGCGTAAAAATGCAAAGTAAGAGATGAGTGAAAACTCGATTGTATGTAAATAAATCTTTATACAATACTTTCTAAAGATAACAAGGTAACAAATGTTGGGATGCAAAAGTATATGTGGGAGCTCAGATGTGCTGCAGAAAACTTCTGAAGGAACAGCTCTGCTGTATTACAGGTCCAGAAAGGTCCAAAATCAAGAGGTTGTAATGCAACCTTGTAAAGTATCCTTCAGTTCATGCCTGCTGCAAACTGTTTGCTTCAGGCCTTTCAGAAGCTCTAGCATGCTGGAACAGTTCCTATTCTACTTCCATTTCCCTTGATCCTCTAGTGCCTATGAGAAGATGGCAGCACCCAAAACTGTGAGTCCAAAAGCCCTTTTACAAATAGAAACTCTGGAAATAAAGGTGAGGCAGAACCAGCCTAGAGAAACTGCCAATATCCCGGGAAGCATAGAGAACATTAAACAACAGAACAGTAGGTTCCCCAGTAATTATTCTTTTTATTCTTTTGCTACATGTTTGGGTGAAATTGTGAGCAGGTCAAAGTCTAAAATGTTTAAGAACATTTCCCTAAGAGAAGATAGCACTTATCTGCTGTTCATGAAAAATTGAATGCTCACTTTTGCTTTTCCTGAGTAAATTGCAACTTCTGAAAATCCGGGTTTGATCAAACATGCAAACTGAGAAAATAGCCTTTGCAAGTCCCTTTGCTCTCTTTTGAAAAAGAATTCAAAGCACTGAAATAATGATGTGCTAAGCAATAGAAGCGGCATTTTTCTCAACGACTGTGTCTCGCAGGCTGTAATTTTCAGCCTGCTCAGGGACTCTTGATCATGCAAACTAAATTGAAACATTGTATGAACGATTTAAAAGGTATGGATGTTTTTATCCAGGACTGAGTACTCCAGCTGAAATACCCCAAATCATGTTTCTGTCACCAGCCTGTCTACCTGCAAAACTCTACATGAGCATTTGCATTCCCAAGTAAAACAGGGATTATACTAGAAAGAGGCTGGGGAAAAAAATGGAAACAAAAGAGATTCTACACTATTTAAAAAGTACCAAAAGATATATCTGAAAGTAGCTCTCCTTCCCTGGCCAAAAGTAAGGAATATACCAAGTACTACCAGATGATGTTGAATGCACAGAGGCTCACTCACTGAAACAAGAGCCTCCTCTTACATCCCAATTGGGTGACAATTCCAGCAAGATAATCTTATAATAATTTTCCTTCATTACAGTTCGCATTCGCCACATGCAATAGAGCTGGGGGAAAAAAAACAACCCAACCTCCCCCCCCCCTAAACAACCCCAACAACCCACATTTGTCAATCACCTGTATTTGGACATAAACTAAAACAAGTGTTGGGTGGTACTTAGAAGTTGGGAGAGCTTCCATGTGTTTGTGTCCATGGACTGCCAACACAATGCCCCAGTATGGGAGGGATGTGCTCACATTTTGCTTGATGTGTGAGCAAAACAACAGCAACCAAGTGATGGGAAGCATGCAGAAGGCTACTTGTGTAACTGGTCATAAACAACCACCAAAGGACAAAAACTTTCATTTAGCAGCAGAAAGACAGCTCTGTTAAAGGTCAGGAAAAAACATGTCAGAAACATGGGAATACTTTAAATACCCTGAGCGACGCAGAGTCTCCTAAGAAGATGAAACTCTTCAACTTCTTGCAGTATTTTTGATGCACATAAACAATATTTGGTAATACTTAATAAAATATAGGCCCTTATTGCCCATGAATATTTTGGCTATGCAACAATGAGAGCTAAACTAAAGCCATATAATTATCACTATAAAAGAGACGGAAGGAGGAAATGCATCGACCTAGGATCATGTACTGCACTGACTCATGTCAATGGAGACTGATGTATATCCCATCAGAACACAAGAATGATTCTTTACCTGGTATGGATTTTTATTTTCACTCAATTCCACTGCTGAACTGAAAAATTAGTTTGCAGAGTTCTGAACAGCAATACTGTATTACACTAGCAAAAGTTTTTCTTACTACAAAGTTAGCCTCACTCCTATAAAACAGCTTGGTGATATGTGAGCTGCTTTGAACATCTAAGTCTGTCTGTCTCTTACTCAGTTAAAGGCAAATGCATGCTAAATCCAGAGTCCAGGAAACTTTGCACCATTCTGCCTATACACCATCTACACCACTCCTCCAACAATTTATAAGTGCATTTATTTGGTGCATTTTGAATTCCGGAATGAAAGCCTAAATTAAGTCTCAGGAAGTGAAAGACTCATACAGTTAATCTACTACATAATTTGGCACTGGATTTACCTTTTCAGTCCCACATGCCTTCTCAGAAGATGTGATTTAGTCAAAAACAATTATTGAGCTCAAATCAGAGCCAGCACGGGGAGATTCTGTGGTCTGTGGCAGGCAACCAGGAGAGGCGAGCTAATGGCACCTGCCATTAGCTAGTCTCTATTTCTGAAAAATGTGTTATGTTTTGACTACACCTGTTGATATGAGGGAAAATCCAGAGGTAAACCACCATTAGTAAGCTAATTAAAATAGCTTTAGCTCATACACTAATGCATTCTTGACTCAAAAAGAAAAGTCCTAAGCAGACCTTTTGGCTGGCAAATAACCTCAGTTTGTAAGGAATTGATTGATGCAGTTGTGGAAATTAAACGTGTTGCAAAGTAACACATAGTGGATCACATCATGGCTTGGAGCAAAAGGTAAACACAGTAGCGTTTACTTAGCTAGAGCACCAAATTATGCCTAAATTCAGAAAAGTATTCCATCAAAAACTAAAACTTTGGATGTTGCTAAACAAATAAGTAATAAAAAATAGTAATCTTTTCCCCTGATGCATTTTAGAGAGCAGTTTGTCACAAAACATTTGCATTCTGCTTGGATCTTTCAAGTCAGCCCCAAGGTAGCCTGAAGGATCATGCCTTCAGGGATTCAGGGCCAGGGGAGGAGCTGCCTCCTTTTCTACTTTGTTGCCATGGCACCTGAAAAATAACTAGCACACTATTGCAAATGGTGTTTTTCAGTTGCTGTGGTATGCAAGGATTATAGCCTTAACAGAAATATCTCTTCCCCAACTGAAATTTTCCAGAGGGCTTCACAGTGCATGAGCAATATTGAAATGTGGGCTCAGGATAAGAGAGAAGCCTCACGTTTTCATCTGGAGTGACAAAACTACTTCTGACATGTAATAAAGCATGGAGTGGGCTCTCAGACCTCCTCTTTTTCCTGAATTAGGATACCCGGTGGTCACCACTGACGTCTTCCATGAGTTCAGTTATTCAAGTGAACACAAAATCTGTTCCTGAACTTGCTTTGTAAAGGAATATTTTGCTGCTTGTTCCATAGTTGTTTTTGAGAAACTGTTTCATGTGAACTCAGACTGCTTCAGCTTGACCATCTGCATAGAAATTGTATCAAAGACTTCCCAGGGAGGGAGAATCCTGAAGCAGCTACTACTTTGATCCAATTTGAGCAATTATCCAAAACTCAGTTATCTATGTAAAATTCACATGGGCTTCCTGGAATTGATAAATTTCATTTGAACTTATTTTCACTGTGGAAAATCATGAAAGATTAAGTTCTCTAGCTAAAGCCTGGATAAGAACATAATGCAAATACTTATTAAACTTATACATCCATTTTATTCTTCAATCTTTCACTTTAGGTTTTGGGGTAATTTTTTCATTGGAAATTTTTCGTAGCTAGGGTCATATTATGTGTGTGCATGCTTTGACATTATTTTAATAACAACTAAACTTGAATTTTAGTCTTGGCTAGTTTTTCAGGAAAACCTACAAGCACAAATCTCTCTGTCAGAGACTTCTTCTGCCCCATTAGAAGAGCAATAAAGACTGTAATAACTATGTAGTCTGAAGCACATTAGCGATCAAACTTCAAAATGTAGTTTTGTGTCTTCCCACCTTTCTGTCCCACTTGTCAAGCTCTGCACAGAGTGACTGCAGAAGAATGGATGGGAGGTGGGAGGGAATTCATCAACTCTCATTTGCCTCTCTTGTGCTGTTCTAATGCCAGGTTCACCTTCCATGTTCCTCTGGGAAACAGAGAAAAATGGTAGAGGGTCAAGTGAAACAAAATGGTAGTGGAAATGCAAAATAAGTTAGAATAAGGTAGACTACAGACAACAGGTAGAACAGACTAAATTAAGGGGAACTGGAAAGGTAACATTGGAGCGAAAACAGAAAAGTGGACCAGTTAAACTTTCTGCAACTTGAGAAAAGGCACGGCAAATTTAAAGGTGCAGCAACTGGGATGGAAAAAGCAATCATTAAAAAGGCGAAGATAGTCTTCTCAGAGAAGAGAAGTGGAAAATGAAAGGTGTCTAAGAAGATGTATAAGAAAGATTCAACAAAAAAGGGAGGGTGAGAGATAACACAGGAGTTAGAAAAATAACAACACGAAGAGTGAGAATAAAGAATGTCATTGAAGAAATGGAAAGCAAAACAAAAGATGCAAAAGAACTGGAGGTGGGAAACAGTGTAGTATCAAGAAGCAAATGAGAGTATAGTCAAAGAAGAAGAAAACATTTCATAGATGGGGAAAAAAGTATGGAGTAAATAAAAGGTATAAACACACATATAAAGAATCACCACAAAAGATAATGACCTTGTGCCATGTGAGTATGGCTTAAGTTTGCCCTAAGAACAGGTAGCAGTTTTCCCACTGCTTATCTTGCATTTGTTAAATAAAAATATTAATACATTATACTAAAGCAAACATATTTCACACTGAAAAAGCAGTGTATCCATAATAGAAATGGACTTGACGTCAAGATAGTCTAAGGAGAGAGGTTCAGATAGTTTTCTCTGCTTCATTGTACTCCCTTAAGTAAAAACAGAACCTACAGCCTTATTTTATCATTCTGATTCATGCTGAGTAGTATCGTGACCTGCAAGTGATTTGAGTGAAATCAATAGGACTGCTTGCTGGGCAAGGACTTGATTGCTGCTTTGCCTAGGGTCAACCGTAGAATTTCCATTGCTTCCAGTGAAAAAAGATCAAATAGTAGGATAATAGTTGTGAGAAAGAATGACAGAATTGCATACTATACATAATAACTACATGCAATAGGACGCATGCTCAGCAACACCATGTTATATATTAATGCAAAATATGAACGGCTTTTAGGAATGTTTCCCATTTCCACCACCATGTGCAGATGAAAACAAATAGAAAGTAAAGGGATATCAAATTATTGCCTTCATTTTCAAAAATATTGCATTGATAAACACCAGCTAGACATTGTGTCCAAAAGGTATAATGAAGTCTTTTGCATATCTTACTTAAAATACAATGTTAGTTAAATTGAATTCACTTTGAAAATTATCATGACTTTTTATGAAAAACATATATTGCATGGTCAGTAGACTTTGGATGGATAGCAAACACATGCTCCATTTGTTTTAATACAGTATAAATAGGTAGAATGGGTACTGAGGATCAGCAGCTGTAATGCATTTAATTACATTCTGTTCCATATCTAGCTAATAGGCTTCCACCACCTTGAAATTCTTAGATGACCAAATGTCCATACAATAATGTATGGACCTTTTTTCACCAAATGAGCAAAATTTTAAGGGATGTTTGCAATCTAAAAAATAGTCCATTGCCAATTTTTTTTATGATTTTGACCCTTCTAGACTTTGCATATTTTCTGTTTTATATAGATAAAAAGGAAATAATAGATTCTGATTTACTGGCCTTAAAAAAAAAAACGGAAATTTTCTCAGAACTGGTTTCACTGCCCTCGACTGAGTGAGAATATTCATTTGATTCATCTGTAACTGTTTCTCCACTTGATTCATTAAGTTGATATCAAGAGAGGAGAGGGATTGTTGTTTTTTTTAAACTGAAGCTCTTTTTTAATTATACCTAAGCTGCAGTCTCTTAATACTTCTGAGCACACAAACTCACTACAGGCTTGAAGTTTTGACAGAAAATTATCAAACTACATTTGTACCCAAAATATGTGTTTGTTAAACCTAACTTTCAGAGTACACCTCTGGCAGAAAAAAACCCAAAAAACTGGAGGTCACTCAAGAAACAAAGCAAATAGATATATAATAGTGAAAGGAGATAGTTCAAATTGCCCAGTTAAACAATCAGAGGAGACTGTGATGTGTGTAGGCTTATAACAGCTGGTAGTTTTCTGACTGGTCAAATGAATTGCCTTTCAGTATCCACAGTGTTTAATACTGAAACTTATGTTTTGAGTTAGCATAACTAGAAAATTGCACAAAAGGGAACATTTGGAACGATGAAGCAAGAGGAGGAAAACATAAACCAGTAACAAGAAGATAAATTTTATTATCACATTACCCATTCTTTTCACGAAATGCCTCCTGCTGAACTCCATGCAACTGGAAAACCTCCCAAGCTCATGTTTTGTAACTGACAAAAAAAATCACACAAGGATTCTCTTTCCAGGCAGTTCTTTGCTAAATGGGTCTTCTATATCTATGAATAATTTTGTTTTACAGTTGTTTTGCTTGCAATGAGCCAACACACTATGGAGACATATCCATGAGTGAAAATAACTTCATATATCTCCATATATGACTACAGTCATGCAGAAAATAGCAATCAGTCACAATAAATCTAATAAAAGAAATAATGCCAGAAATGAATGTAGTGTTATGAATTTTGTCACACTGTCTGGATTTGTGATTCACTAGGATTTCACAAATTAAATAATCTGGGGCCTAGTATAATAAAATTGCTTGCTTACAGACAGATTCATTTACCAGATCCATCATGCAGACGTCTCTTCAGCCAGGTCCAGACTCCAGCCCTGCCATCCGAAAGCCACCAACCTCTTGAGCACGCAGGGAGATAGTTAGCTATCTACAGCTGGCGATAAGCTCTTGTCTTCTCTGTAATCCAGCCAGAAAAGATGAAGCAAAGGCTCTGACCAAGCCTTAAATCAATTCTGAATAAATATTATTATTATTTTTTAAGAAGGTGTATAAGTGGAGGTAAGGCTCCACTTTCAGTTTATCAGAAAAGTGCTGCTGTTGCACTGGCTGCAATAGAGGGCGGTTGTGGTGGTGGTGTCCCACCTAATCAGGGCACCAGATCCCCAGAGCACTCCCACCACAACTACTGAGGCTTAAACCCAAACTCTCTATTCAGTATCCACCTGGGAAATAACATTGAGTCTCCCTACATTTTGCAGCAGCAATTAGATAATTCATTCTCAAGGACAAACTTGTTTTGGGACAAGTACTAGATGCAGTATCCCAATGCAGAATAGAAGCATTAACTCCTTCAGTTGTATTCTGCATGAAATCAAAACAGATAGCCTTTCATTTGTTCAGAAACTTGTCCTTCCATTTATCCACTGCCAGTTTTTGTCTGTCTTGAAATTCTTCCGGTGTCATCAACTGAGAAAGCATATAGCTCTCATCTTCTACCTCTTTCCAAAAACAGAGGCCATGCTTAATTTTATTCTCTGTAAGAGAAATGGGAACAAGCACCTTGAGTACTGTTAGTCACTATCTTTTCAAGTTTGGGATCTCTAATGATATATTTTCTACAAGGCTATCTATTTTTTTGTAGCTCTGCAGTATCTCACACATGGTCCTAAAGATGTGTAAGTTCTGCAGACTGTTTCTGTGTTATAAATAAAATACCCATAGTGGAATTGTAGAAGCAAAGAAATCCCAGTATTTATCAACACACAAAGTCTTTCACAAAGTCCTTGAAGATACTTAAGTATCTAAGTCCTATTATAAACACACTAAATTTAATACAAAGACTAGAAAAGCTACAAGGCAAATATGAAGGTTAAAAAATAAGAGCGTATTTAAGACAAATGGCCATTTAGGTTGATGCATTTACACTATGTTGGCTTAGTGCCTACAGTGGGATGCCACACAAGACAGAGCACAATGAGGAAGGTTTTTAATAAGCTGACTTTTCAAATGCACTCCAGCTATTCCCAGCTCATTCCAGAATCCAGACATACAAGGCTGTTACTAGAAAACCTGGTGCCCTTTATGGCCAGGGCCATTCCTAATACTAACTCTATACAGCTATCGAAATATTTTCTATTAGACGTGTTTTCATGGACCTCTTGGAAAGGGTCCAGAGGAGATGATCAGAGGGGCTGAAACACCTCACCAGTGAAGACAGGCTGGGAGGGTTGGGGTTTTTTGAGCCCAGAGAAGAGAAAGCTCTGGGGAGACATTATAACAGCCTTGCAGTACCTGAAGGGGGCCTACAGGAAAGTTGGGGAGGGACTCTTTATCGCGGAGCGTAGTGATAGAATGAGGGTTAATGGTTTGAAACTGAAAGAGGGTATATTGAGATTAGATATTAGGAAGAAATTCTTTACTGTGAGGGTGGGGAGGCACTGGAACAGGTTGCCGAGAGATGTTGTGGATGCTCCATCCCTGGAAGTGTTCAAGGCCAGGCAGGATGGGGCTTTAAGTAACCTGGTCTAGTGGGAGATGTACCTGCCCATGGCATGGGGGTTGGAACTCAATGACTTTTAAGGTCCCTTCCAACCCAAACCATTCTATGATTCTATAATTCTATGATTCCATGTTTTACCTAAAGAGAAAAGTCATTTTGGAGAGAAAAAATTTTAGGAACCAACTTTATAAATCAAACCCAAGCCCAAAGCTTCATAGTGTATTTCATAAATCACACCAAAATGTTCAAATTACAGTGTATATTTTTGGAAATTAAAGACAATTATGTGGTAAAACTTAATTATCTTTTGTAGTAACACCAGCTTGCCTCATTTAAAACAATGATCTCTGATCATTGTGCAGAGACAGAATTCAATACATAATGAGATACCCTGATGAGTTACCTGAACCATTGGAGGCTATTAGTTATACCCTTTTTTCCAAGGCCTGATACTTCTGTAAGTATTTATTTATTTATTTTTTATTTATTTACTTCTGTAAATACACATCTGCATTTTGTCATGCATGTTGGATCAACACTGAGGATGGGCTGCCTCTTAAAAAAGGTCCATTTGCTTCTGGAAGGGATTCACAAAGTGCAACTAATCCTCTCTCTGCATTACAATCACTTGGTGCTCCAGTATGGCTGCTAAAGCTACTAGACCTCAAAGAAACAGGAAATCAGGGTTGCTATCACTCGAGACTATTACAAGTCACAGCGTCAAAGTTATTTTTAGCATGCTGTGGTATCCACAGATTCTCCCAGGTTTCATTTACTATGCCTTCCATTATTTCAACATGATATAGTATTTTTCATTGCCCTTGATCTCTGTTCTAGATATCCTGGAACAAACCAGAGCAGTGGGAGACTGGTCCCATTGAATTCAGTGGAAATATTTACACTGTTTGGTTGAAGAGTTTCTGGGTTTGTTGCTATTAGTTTAGTAGCACTGAAGCATTTTGCTGATGAACAAGCGACATATTTCACTTCTAAGTGTCCAGCTTTTAGGACTAAGATGTTTCCAATATTGATGTGAATTTATTATTTGGATCCCTGATTTTCATACATACGTTGCAGCCATTCTTAAGTTATCTTTAGATACTGCAGCAAGATGAACTTCGTGCCTCTCCTTGTGTGATGCTTTCAATCAGCCTATAACATCATTTCCTATTGTAATGATATTAAAAAAACCAAACCAAAAACCAAAACAATAAAAACCAACCACAATAAACTAAACCCTGAGGAACTTGTCTTTAAATGTTTCAGAATTCAGTAAACAACAATAATCCAATCAGGGTTATATTAGCCGACTGGCAAAGCAGAATCCCTTATTGTTTTTAATTACAATAATGACCTCGCAGCAACTTGACTAGCTCATTAAAAAATCTTCCTGTCCTCTTGGAACAATTTCATGTGCCTTTAACAGGAGGTCTGGCTCTATTTGCAGGTTTTTGATAACCAGAGCTGGCCTTTGCTATTTCAGTCCCCTAAAGAATGGAAATGCATCCACCTCCTCCTCTGAATCCCTGTAATTTACTGTGCTCACCAATTAGAAACTGCAGAATGAAATTGTGAAAGGGGAGACACACAGTGTGTATGTCGATAGAAAACCTAATAATGTAAACTTGATTGTATTCCAAGAGCAGAACAAGCAAATAGAATATTCACCCTCCAAGTGAACAGTTTGGTTTTTCGTAGTTTTGGTGTGGCGTCCTCACATTAGGACTGACACACACATTTTGCATGGGCTTCTTCAAGCAGACAGTGGCACCAGGGGTTACTCCACACCTGTCCTGGGGGAAACTGGTTTACTGAAAGACAAAAAATTGCCTTTATGCTCTTTGGGTTTTTTTTATTATTTTGCTAACATGAAAAGGCACTAAAATGGAGGTTTGTCGAGCAGCTCATCTGTAATTCAGACCAGCTCAGCTGGACCCCCTACTGTAGCCCAAACTGAGTCCCCGTTGTGGCCGAGGACCAAGTTCTTCCACAGCCCCCAGTACTGGACACCTCCCTCAAAGGCAGCACAGGCTTCCTCACTCCTGCGGGTGGCCTCAGTAACAAAAGGGCTTTCATGTTTAAGAACAGAGTTTCCCGTTGGTTTGAGTTGTCAAATGAAGCCCCAAAGGAATGGAAGTAATAGCAGTCACAGAAATTGCCGTAGGAGCTTAGACACACATTGTCTCTTAGACCTCTCTGCCCGACACACATTGTCTCTTAGACCTCTCTGCCCGTGCTCATGTCCTCTTTGTCACAATTGCTGGTGTTGGGTCACAAGGTAAAGGCTAACTGCTGTTTTCAGAGGAAAAGCGTTAGAGCTACATTTTATTTAGATATTGCCTTTTTTTTATCTTCAGAAACAATACAAATAGACACCTGAATCTGATCATACACCAACTTTATCTTGCTTTGCATTCTGCACCATGTTCTCCTGTAAAGTTACTCCTGAACAGGACTTTGTAATTGAAGACAAAATTGGAACAATCGTCTTTAGAGGAAAGGAAACTGTAACCCTAATAGATTAGAAGAAGGGATTTTTTAGAGCATCTTACAATACAGACTACCTGTGTATATGTGCTGGGTTTTGCTGAGATAATTTTCTTCAGAGTATCTTGTGTGGTGGTGTTCTGGATTTGTGACAAAACACGTGTTAATAACAAAGTGATATTTTAGTTATTGCTGAGCAGCACTCACAAAGTGTCAAGGGCTTTTATTTCTGTTTCTCACACTGCCCCACCAGTGAGATAGCTGGTGTGCACAAGAGGGGACACAGCTGGGACAGCTGACCCCAACTGAGCAAAAAGGTAGCATCCTACTCTGCAATAGAACTGGTGAGGGACACAGGCTGGCCAGGGCTGCTGTTGATCGTGGACTGGATGGGCAACACTCGGTTGGTGGCAAGCAATTGGGATTTTTTTTGCATCACTTGTTTTTCTTGGGTTTGTTCCTTTTCCTCTTGTTTTTTTTTGTTGTTGTTGTTTGTTGTTTTTTATTTTTTATTAAACTGACTTTATCTCAACCCATTAATTTTCTCAATTTTCCCCTTCCGATTCTCTCCCCCATCCCACGGGGTGGGTGAGTGAGCGAGTGGGGGAGTGAGCGAGTGGGGCTGAACTTTCTACCGGGCTTAAACTGCAACACCGCTATATTAGCCACGTTCATGGAATCAAGTCTTTTCAAAAGTATTTTTAGGAGGGCTTGAAAATAGGATTCAGATGCTGGAAAAATTGATTTTTCATCAACTTCTGTATCTAAAAGTGTCAGAACTGTGCTAATTACTCTTAACTGCAAAGGATTGTAGCATTTTGTAGCATTTTGTACACTAATGGTAGCTATTTATTACTGTTGAACAATTTTTTAATGTGACTTAGTATATTAAAAAAACAACAGAACTGATCATGTTGGACTTCTCACTGTACTTTTTTTCCTTTTTATATGCACTTAAATTGCTGTATCTTAAGTTAATGAAGAGATATTTTTTCCTGATATATTATTGATGAGACATTCAATAGTTATGCCTGCTAAAGGTCATGGTAACATTGTGGGTTTTTTCATTCTTGATCCAATCTTTAAGCCAATAAGGGCAGCAACAAATTTTGTAAGACCATTAGCAAGTTGAGAAACAAAGCAATTGCTGCACTTCCGTTTAATTGGCATTCAGTTATTTCTAGATTAAAAAGCATGCCTTGGAGCTCCAATATATTACTTGTATGTATTTCATTATTTTTATACTGCTAATTCTAAGAACAAAATAACAATTTCTGTTACCTCCCACAGCGTGTGTGTATGCACTTTGCATCATACATGTGTCCCGGGTGGAAGGCAGAAATGTAGGGAAAATAAATCTGTTTAAAAACAAAGCTTGTCTCTTCTTTCAGCCTTCAGTCTAGCACAAGGCTGCAGATAATAATGCCTGACAAAGACATCTCCTTTGCGATCCACTTGAAAACAAACATTTTTGCTTTCTTTTAAGATGCAGGTTTTCAGATTTTCGAAACCGAATATAATTTGAAACAGAGGTCCTGCATTTTCTAACTGAAAATCTAAGAGACTGATGGAGGAGGGCAGAGGGAAAGGATGCAGAGTGGGAAGAAAAGAGTGAGTTTTTCAATAAAACAACATTCTTTTCTGAGATTTTTCTGTGACTCATTTGTTTGGAGATAACAATAAAGGAGGACAGTGTGATGCTGACATGCTAATCAGGAAGAGAGACTGTTCTTCCTCACATGCTGCAGCGTCACTGCAGTTCTCTCATCTCTGAAATTCAGTCCTCAAAACATACATTCCTTTGGGTGACATAAAAATGTCTTAAATTACAGCCTTTACCATGGTAATTTTCTTTTTTTTTTCCCTGAGTTTTTTACTTTAATGCTCTTCTTCCTTCTGTGCTTCTCTCACTGTCTTTGTTCTCACCGCAACATGGGGGGCAGTATTATCCCCAGATAAAGCAGCAGTCAAATGGTCCCAGTTGTCTTTTTTTTCATCAGACCTAGTAATGTCTTTTCAATCACTGCTGTGTTACAATGGGATGTGACCCAGGATTGATCCTTTATTTGTTGTCTTGGAACTGACGAAGTGTAATAGAGGTCCCCAATATCATGCAGGCTTTATAATGCCCAAATCTGTCCAGCTTTTCCTATCCTATTTGTAGTGATTTTGGTACCAACAGCTCTTCTAGTATCTCTTTTTTAATTAGTTTTTAATTAATTTTAAATATTTTTCTCCAAAAGTTGCACTGAATATTGCTCATTTTGCCTTCCATCTTATTATTTTATGTCATATATCATTTTTTCATTTTGTCTTTTTACTTACACAGATTATGGGAACTTAAGTGATAAACACACTTGTGTACTCCTTCAATGATTGTAACAAAAGTGGTGTGAGTGGTGACTGATGTAAAATAATATGCAGTAAAGGATCAAGGGAAAATAAGCACACTGAATGAATTGAGCAGCATTTGTTTGTAGTTCCACAGAAAGAATTACTTATACCAGCTGCTTGTCTGGCAAACTTGTGAGCCTGTATAGGGAAAAATCAAACTAAGTAGGTGTCAGAAATCACACAATAGAAATTGGTGTTCTGATTTTAAAGTTCTCCTAATGATCTTTCTCTGTCATAGCTTAGCTGCAGTACTTTGTTTCCCTATTGTATTGGCAACCATGTAGAAGATCTGCTTTCCGATCATCTGCAAAAAATACAATCCTAGTAACTAGTGGAGGTTCACGCCAGAAGATCTAGTCAAAATTCAGCATGTGGACTGCTTAACTAGAAAACAATTGTTTGTCAGGTACAGCAAGGAATAAGTTGAAGGGTAAGTGAAAGGTCCAAATTGTCTTGGATGTAGAAGTTCTCATCTGTCATTCACTGATCTTTCATTAGGCTGTTTCCTTGAATAGCAGACTGCATTTTCTTCTTGCACAGAAACCAAAGCCTGGCAGAGGAGGGGTGAGAAAGGCAATAACTGCAGGTGAACACTGTGCTGGACACATGTGCTGGATTCTATGCGTGAGTAGCTGACCAGGCACTCAGTGTGAGGAGGGCTTGGGAGAAGACTGGGAAGCTGCTGTGCTCTGAGCTCCCAAATATTTTGCTAAATATTACAGCTTTATTCTAGGAAAGAAAACCATGGATTCAAGGGTAAACCAGAAACTAGCTGTGGCTCTCTGATCATAACTGTTTGGTGCCAGTCTTGTTAAATTTTCCCAAGTCAGGTTTACGTTTGGACTACAGTCTAAGGGTTTATCTGAACATTCCCAGTACCAGGTTTCTCCCTGAGATCCATAATTCTGACTGCTTCCCACACTCCAGGGAACAGCTGTACCATGCTGCCATAGTCTTCTTGCAGGGTCTAAAGTCATGAAAAGGAACAGTGGGTGCCCTGAGGTGGTTTCTACTTAATAGATATCAGTGAACATTATTTCAGTAGTCTTGCCCTATCTGAAATCAATATTACATGGCCCCTGCAGAGCAGCAGATGATGCGAAAACTTCTTTCTGTTTATGTAGCTGAAGCCCCTGAGCATTTGGTGCCTCCTGGTTTGCACAAAGGACCTCAGGACCAGGGAACTTTGAAATCAGTACAAATGAGATCTCTCAGACAAAATCAACGATGAAGCTATGAAGCAGGATGAATCACTATTCCACTGAAACCTGTACAATTTTGTTGCTTGACTTTAACAGCCCACAGTTTCCATTTGAAGGAGTGGATAAACAGTGGGGCAGGAGGAATGCTGTTATTACTGTGAAGAACGCTGCATTGGCTCTGTACACAAGGAATGTCACTGTTGTATCCTTGTCAACCATTTACTTGGGGAAAATGAGTTTGTTGGTGCTCTAAACACTTCCTTCATCTTTGCATCATTAGTTTCCAGTGTGACCAAATATGTGCTATAGGATTCTGCAGCTGAGACTTGTTCCACAGTCATATGGTACATCACACTGGCATCCGTGGGAACAGATCTTCATAGTGTTGATGGAGGTAACATCTCTCATTCCTAATGTGATGTTGTTGGCACACCAGACAGAGCCAGTTAGGGGGATCTCTCAGACCAAGAACCACAATCAAAATTTGTGGATGCAATAATATCTATACTAATATCCCTAGGATATTTTTTGGATGTTATTTTCAGAAGTATGTTTAACATGCATTAGGAAATCAGGTTAGTGGGAAAAGATGCTTCCCAAAGGTGCAGAAAGAGATTGAACAGCACTGATTTTCCCACTGCTTCCCAAAGCTTCTTCATTGCTCATATTACTATCTAGCAGTTAACGTAGCAACTAAATAACAGGAAGCAGGCTGGAGACAATCAATTAATGCTGTTTCTTATGCAGCATAAGCCTAGCAAAAAGTACATTTTGCATTTGCTGTTGTATTTGTCTATTGCAGAGGAAACACTTAATCAAGGCTGTAAATAATAATGTTTTTCAACTATTTCTTTTATCTAAGAAAAAAAATTCATTGAAAAAATATTAACAAATTCTCTAAGAATTCTAGATATCTGACGTTTCAATTATTAGTCAGTTGAGAGGAAGTGCTTAGAAGATATTAAGTTAAACCAGCTACGAGTCTAGACATTGCTATCATAAATTATGCAATAAATAATGTTACTACATTGTCATGTTTCCTGTCAAAATTCTTCTGTCAACCGTTTTCTTTTTAACAGAAATTTTTGACAAAGAGAAACATTTTATTGAATACTTAATCGAAAAACATGGTTGTGTCATTCAGAGAGTAAACCACTCCAAATGGAAAACTTCCTGGATCAAAAATAGAAATTTTGCCAGCTTTCATTTTGTGACAAATAAACAGCAGGGAGAATAATAAGCTTTTCTTTCTGGGCTAGCCAATTTAGACGTTTTTTTAACTCTCTTTCATTTGAGGAAGCAATCTGTCCAATGTGGTCTGAAAAT
The DNA here is from genome assembly GCA_013399435.1 of Arenaria interpres. Classification (NCBI taxonomy): domain Eukaryota; kingdom Metazoa; phylum Chordata; class Aves; order Charadriiformes; family Scolopacidae; genus Arenaria; species Arenaria interpres. The sequence continues at coordinate 61,910 of VXAK01019262.1, forward strand.
CCTATTTGCAAATGTGTCATAAAAATATATTTGATTTCCAAAGCTGCAGATGTCTATTACTAAATATTTGAAGTTTGTAACCAGTAGATCCCAAGCAAAATCTTTTTTCCCATTTCTTCCAATGGAAAACTGAGTGTGTCCAGAAAAAGCATCTACTTTCCCAGGAAATATCCAAACATTTTCTTGTTTAGAATACTCTATTTATACTTCTAACAAGGAAATTTTTCCTTTCATTTTACTGTCTCCAATAGTAAGGCAGTAGTTGTAAGTCTGAAGTAAATTCAGTGTTGAACAGACTATCATAGACTAGCTGAAATATTAAGAATAAGAGAGCTTTGGTGTTTCTAATAAAACTATTGTCTAATAACTACATACACTCCCTGTAAAAACACTAATTACTTCTGCTTTCAGAACTAGAATTAAAATGCATCCATGCAATAAATGACTGTGCAGATGTAGCCTCAGGTGTGAAATTCTAGAACCTAGTTACTTCATTTAAGTCATAATCATGATTTTTAGTTTTGTTTTTCAAATTTCTGTGGTTTTATATGTAGTTTAGTGTTCAAGTATATGCATAATGATGTTGGGATTAAATTTATTTTTTTTTTGTCCCTGCTTCAATTTATCTTGAAGAGAATAACTATAAAATATTCAGCTCAAATGCTATTTTATTTTTCAAAAGTTGCTGAACTTTCCACCTAAGACGTAGGATAAAGTACATTTGCTTTATCTCTTCAACGAGAGCAGCACTGCACTAGCATTGCACTAGCATTGCTGGGATGCTACTATATCTGAGGGTCATTTGTCTTTCCCTTCCATAATTTGCAGGTTTGATGTTTCTTCTGTACAACTACAGCTGAGCTTTACCATCTGTTCTGCAAATAAAAGCTTCAAAGTTGACTCTTAACTTTTATGAGCTCTCTCTGTGGTTACTGAGTTACAGTTTCACTGGAATCCCTATTTTATCCATGAAAAATCTGGAACGGAAAATTTGCTTCACTTTTGTTTTTGTTTTTCTGTCTTCTTTCCTCACATGGCTCAGAGTTCTTCCCGGGCACTGAGTCAGGGCTACCCCTCTGGGTCTGCCTCCATTAGGCCAGCCCCGCAGAGCCAGGTTACAATCCAGCCGCCCCCTCCATGCAAGGGACACCTCAGCTCTGCCAACTGTGCTTTTCCCTTGTGCCTCTGCCACTGCATCCAGCTTCTTTTCTTTTACTTTGTTTTCAACCCCAATTCCTGCATCAAATGGTGCAAAGCTAAAACAAATAGGAAGTGTTCATGCTGGCCTGTGCTAAACTTGAAAATTACAATGGTGGAAGGCAAAATTAGCCCAAATACTGTATAGTGCATCAGGCTTTTACAGGTTGGTATCTACCGAAGTCAAAGACAAAATTAATATTGATCTAATTGCAAAGGGAATTGAATATTGAAAAAAAATTTAAAAAATGGTGGATATCAAATGAAAAGGCAGCTAATAAAATGAGGCAAATAATAATAAATGTTTCTACACATCTGCATTGGGCATATTCAAACCAAGGAAAGGTCTCAAAGTTGTTCAATTTGTTATAAGACAGACCTTCTGGAATTTGATACCCTAATGAACATGCCTGAATGGGGTGCATGTGCTGAGCAGGGCACTGAGGGCCTGTCTCCAGCCACCTTGGAGGGGGACTGCTACTACAGCTGGACACCCACTGCGTAGCATGTGTCGATGCAAAATCTTGCTCTACTATTTCTTCATGGGCAGAAAACACAACTTGACTGCTGTGTGATTTCACCATTGTGTGCCACCTTGCAATAAGCTGGTGCTCTTATTGTGTTATTTTGGAGGGGTGACATGCTCTTTGACCTAGAAACAGAGACAGCAGAAGTATCCCATGCACTTCCTCTCTCATTTCACAGCCCTTCAGTGGCTAGTTGGGCTCATGGGGTTCAGTGCCATCTCTGATTTAACAAGTTAAATCACAGCCTTCCGTGTTGCCTCACATGAATCAATCAAATTCTGTTCTGGGATTTTCTTACAGTTTTGTGAATTAAATTGATTTTTACTTTTCCTTTTCATCTGTATAGTTACATGAATAAGTTTAAAGTGAGTTAGTGCTGTGAACTGGGTTAGAAATTTATTTTCATACGATTTCTGGAACTAGACTGAAAAATGCTCAGCACCTCCAGAACCAGATTTTCAAAAGTTAAAGGAATCAAAAGAAATTGCTTTATTGTTTTGTCTAATCCCTCTGCTGTTACAAGCAGCTGTAGTACACGTGGCTTCTTTTCCTATTTAGCCAAAACAATTGGCCAGATTTAAAAAAAAAAAAATTGTATTGGGAGCCATCAGCACAGGTTTGCCTCTGATAGCAGAGGAATCAGTGATGTCAGGCTTTTAATTCCATGAGATGTAGGCCTGAGACAGAAAATAGTAACTAATACTTAGAGAACTTGGAATAAGAACCACGTCTTTCAAGCAAACACAGAGACTGAAAATGTTACGAAAAAGAATCAGGACAATGGCAGGAGAGACCTGGATGTACTCAGAGCTGGAAAGGACAAAGGATTCATTTTTATTTTTACACAGAATCATTGAAAAGAGATTTATTGTACTTTTCTTTTGTGTGTCTTAAAATTCCTGCAAACTTAAACCTGTTTCATGTACTTTTCAGTAGTCACTGCATTGATTAAGGACCAACTGTCAAGTAAAACTGCAGCAGCTCTGGGCATGTCATTGAGTTGGGCTCCATGTGGCTGTTGTGCAAGTTATGATGAAGAGCCTTTGCCAGGACTGAAATGAGGGTGTTGTTTTTGTTATACATGTCAAATTGTCCCTGCCTGAAATACTTCTAGTGAATGTTATAATCCCTTAGTTTAACCCTGAGCTTAAGTCAAAATACATAACTCAATGAAGAGATACTTTTGCATTGTTTTGGAATCTAAATTCCCTCCTAGTTTACTTAACTGCTTGGTAGAAAAACATTTCTTGTTTATTGTCTTTTGCATGTGATGTAGAGAAGTAAGGTGCGTGAAAGTGACTTGACTTTGAAATCCTGATAGTTTGGAGGGGTGTCCCACATTGTCAGATTTTTCCCTTGTTTCACCCTCTTTACCACTCTCGGTGAAAGCAGTGGAAAATCTGACTTTACTAGGAAAGAAAGAGAAATCAATATTTCAATTTATTTATTTATATAATTTAATATCTTGAAATAAATCAAGCTGTAGTTCCAAAAAGCTTCATATTTCTTACTGACAGCTGATCAGATATTTGCAGTGAAAGCCATTAGCAAATCCCATGTGCCATATTCACCATTTGTGTGGTATATTTACAGTTCTTTGCAAAGCAAGTGGTGGAAAGGTAAATAATTCGCCTTACAGTACAATCTAAGTGACTGTTTTTCATCAAATGTAGAGTTACATGAGCGGCTTACAGAAGGAAGATGGGTTGGAAATGGAGTTAAATCTCCAGGAAGAAAGTCACTTCTCCAATGAAAACTTTTCTAAAACATAAACATGAAAAACCTTAATGCCCCAGATGCATCAACTTTCAGTTGCCATATGGATTGCTTATTGAGTTCACCACAGTCTGGATTCTATAGAGAAGTAAACAAGTGTGTAACAATGGTTGGACCATAAAATACTCCTAAAGGATCTGCCACTGCTGACTCAAACTCTTTTTGCTGTGTCAGACTAAGTGAGAAACATGTTCTGTTCAAGTTAAACGCACCTCCTCAACTAGCTGAACTCCACAGTTCCCACATCAGTACAAGGTCAAGAGTGCAGTGTTATCTGAGTAGAAAACTGTCCTTCTAGACTCTTTTCTTCCTTTACAGTGAGCCTCTGGCTGACTTCTAACAGAGATTAGGTGACAGCTTTCACCTAAGAGCGGCATTGTGAAAACCTAACATGTCAGTGAGGTGTTCAAGGTCACCAGTAGGAAATAATGTGCTTCTGCGCTAAGAAGGGACATCAGCAAAGATGGGGCTGAACCATCCATTGCCTCTCTGAGTATCATCTGTTGCACAGGACAAAGCAGAACTGGCTGCATCAGTTTGTTTTGCCAGAGGTAGGAATCTGCAAAATTATTAGGTGCAAAAAACAAAGCAATATCTTTAAGCATAACTATCCAAGCATCCAACCCTAGATGTAAATTACCAAGTTCTCCCTGGATAAACTAACAGTGAGATCTACCTAATTCCTAAGTATTTGGTCAAGAGTCAGATTTAAACTCACTCTGAATTCTGAATATGACTTGATTCAGTTCATATGATCAAGCAAATGATGATATAGAAATTTTTTTTAAAAAAAGTTTATAAACAATATTGTGGCAAATAAACCAAGTGCCAGAATATATTCTGCTGATGCTGGAAGACATACATATATGGAACGTTTTAATTTAGGTGAAAGAAAAATTGCTACAAAAATATTACTATCAGTCTCTGTGTACAGACTGAAGTTTCAAAACGAAAAATTTTGATGGCTTCTGACATTTCAATACATCAGATTTGTGTCTGCACCTCAAATGGTGAGGCAAAATTGAGAATGTGGTAGGAGCAGAAAGCAAAGAGCCTCTTTACTCTTGGGAGTCATTCACAGGAATACCTCCTCTAACAGTAAAATCCCTGAAGGTAAAAGAGAAGAGGGAGAGGAGGATAAGCAGAAATTGTTTCATTTATAAATTCAAAACATATAGTGGCATTTATGCAGCATGTAATTATCAATATTTTAACATTTATTATGTCTTACTCATAAAAACAATTTATTAAGAATTTTTTATTGTGTTCATGAGCTTTTCCTGACTCTTGTCCTTTATTTGGATGAACAGTCCCTTTTCCCAATGAAGATTGCTGGAAGAAAAGGAACAAGACAGTGTGAGTTTTTTCTTATAAAAGACTAGGAATCTTCAAAAGAAAGGAAAGAGAAAATTAATATGACACAAAGGAGCTGAAACTAGGAATTTCTACAACTGATTTAAAAAAAAACAAACTAAAGAACTCAAAAGAAATTACGTGGAAGAAAATTGTCATGTAAATCTTACTGAACTGCTGATACTGAGTTTTACAGCTGAACCAATCTTTTGATTTGTTAGCAGAGTTTATTTATTTTGTAGCTTAACTAGATTTAGTTGCTTTAGTTGCTTAGTTGCTTTCCTGCTCAGGGTGAGAGGCAATATAACATTTGCCCCAGTTATATTATTTGCCCCCCCTACATTTGTTTATGGCATATCTTTATGGGATATCTCCTCTTACTCATTTTTTCTCTAAATGAAACAATATTTCAATTTCCTTCCATAGACTAGCCTCTCTGTAATTCTAATAACACCACTTGTCTGTTTGTGAACCTCTTTTATTGCTGTCATATCCTTTTCTGAGATAGAATGATAAGAAGTGAGCCAAATATATCAAAGAAGAGCCTATAATTGATCCTTGTAATGACAGTATAATATTTTTTGTGCTGTTTTCTAGCTCATTTTTCACATCTCATTCTTTCCAGCAATGCTTTGGTCTTGAGCAATTATTAGAGCAAAAGATGCAAGGGGCTCAAATTTCCCTTCCATTGTACAACAGCCTGATTTTTTTCTATAATTCAATTAACCAACAGCTGCATTCCCTTCCTCCAAGCATTTTGACCTCTCTGAAGGTGCTCAGAGATTTCTTTAGTTATTTACAGCTCAAATGTTTGTTCCTCAAGTATCCACGCTGAAGTTGTCCATGCTGCATCATGTGTGTGAGTCTCCTCTTTCCCAGCAGCTCCCATACAGGCAGTTATTTCTAATAACTTTCCAAGAATAATTAAACAAACAAACAAACAAACAAACAAAACCAAAAACAACCCTCCGCAAAACTGAGAATAAAAACAAGGGCTTGCGAGATCTCAGGCTGATTTTCCATTACAGTTCTCTGAGCAGCTGCAAATGCATCAGATTATCTCTTTTCAGCAGCTGTGAGGAGGAGACAAAAGTTCCTATCAAACGTTCTGAAAGATACAAAATAGTATTTATACATAATAATAAAAGATAATTTTTGAAAGCAATGGTCCCAGACACGTCCTCCTGCCCCAGAAGCTGGAAGCCAGTACCCAGAGACTTACAGTATCAACACCAAGGAACAACCTATGTGCCTGTCTTGCACACACCTTCCCACCTCCCAGACACTGACAACTTTCCCTGGCACCTAACCAAATCCTCTCTTGAGGTGTCAGTGCTAGTATACTGTGATGCAGCTCATCTCTCTTCCCCTCTTACTTCCCTTCTCATTTCTGCACTCTTTCCCCTTCAGTAGCCCTCAGGTCCTCATCCCCTGAATGAGGGGACCTCTTCTCCTCCAACCGCAGGTACCCTGCCCTCTCCGGCAGCAAGCTTCATCCCTTCCTGTCCCCTTCATCCCTGGAGACTGGGGTGGAAAGTGGCTGGGGAAGGGGATCAAGCCTGCACTCCATCCCCTCCGTCGCTCGTGCTGACCTTGGTCTGGACTGCGTCCCTTTCTTGGCATAAGCCCTCCTGCAGATGTCATCCCCAGAAGAGTGGAGCCTTTTTATTTGTGCAATCTCTTTAGCCTTGTGTTCCCCCAAGACTTTCTCATTGAGAGAGTGCACACAGCTAACACAATTAGCGATGCTTTGCTGTAGTCTTTTGCAATTCATTACATCCACTGCCTTTTCAAAAGTCTCGTGGTATAATACTTACTGTTCTTCCTTCAGGTAGGATTTTTATAATTCTCTTAAAAGCAATCAGGACAAATTTATGCTGCTTATTGCTTACAACTTTAACATTTTGTGTGTGTATTTAAGGGTTTTCTCTTGCCATTTTCCTTACAGAGTGGAATTTTATAGATACATAAATACATTTAATATGTTTGTTGTAAAATGTTGGCTACATTTCCTCACATGCTGGTGCACCTCTAGATTAAATGACTCATACAGATCAATGACTCAAAGGCACTTTATATGCAGATGTATTCTATGTTTATCCAGCAGACCACCCACTGCCAGCAAATACAATTATAATTTTATAATTGAAGGAGAGCTGGAGGGATACAGAATTGTGTGTGCGCACATGCGTGCATGTGTGTGTGTCTCACTTGCTATATATGTGTGTATGTACGTACATGTGTATGCATGTATAATATGCATGTGTGCATACTCACTGAGGGTGGAAGAAACAAGGAACTGAAGTGAATTAAAATGTCCTGGGTAATATGATTGCAGCACATTCAAAATGTAGCATACCAGCACCAAATGGTCTGCAAATGACTATGAAGATCTGCATTAAGTGCAAAGCTAATGGTATTCCAAACCCCCTGCCCAGACTGGCTTCAGTAGAGCATTTACAACACAGCAGTGAAGGAATGGGGTGGGGGAAGGGGGTTGCAATGGTTCTTCCTCACCCACAATCACACCTTTCTGTCACTTCATATCTTTTACACAATAAGGATTAATTAAGAAAATAACTGACAGAGATTAAATAACAAGATTGCATTCTTCAGGAATGTGTTTTATCCAGGCTTTGAAAAGAAAGGCAATACAAGAGCAGCAAAACCTGGAAATAATAGTTTTGAAAGAAAACGACACCTTGCTGTGATGTGATTTGCAGCAACAGCTATGATACAGTCACAGTGACTTAAGTGTTTGTGGTGCTAATAGGTGTTTACTCCCATAGAGAGATGGGTGGGAATTTTTCATTAAAACATGTTTTGAACTAATCATACTGGTTTTGTCTGAATTCTCAAACTTAATTTTCTTGACAAAAATTAAATATAGCATAATTTTTCTGTCCTTTGTGAGAGGTCATAATAACTTATGAGTTTGGTATTTTATTATTTTTTTTAATACAAAATTATTTCTTGTTTGCATTGTAATTGAAATTGAACACTAGATTATATAAGAGAACAAAAAGGACGTGTTTGGTCTGAAAAATAAGATAAAGTGTCTCAGTGAGGTAGCAGCTCTCTTCAGCCATGTTAAGAATAAAACCAAAGTAGGACATCTCAACAGCATTAACATGCACTAGTGTTATGCTAGTGACTGCCATTTCTGACAGTGAAAAGCAAAGAAATAAGAGATGTAACTCTAAAGCTTGGAAACAATTTTGAATTTTTCTAAACAACTGAAAATCCAAATGTCGAGTTGCTTTGTAAAAGAATGCTTTTGTAGTGCCAAGAAGGGTAAGATATTTGAAGAGTGTGGAAATGAAAACTACAATGATTAATTTCACTATTTATTTTACATATATATTTTTAGACAGGCATTACACAATAAGACCAACGTATTGCATAAAGTAGGCAATTACAGTTCCCATGTGAGCAGAAGAGACCAGAATACTTTTCCAGGCTTCAGAGCAAAGCTATCACTGGGAAGAGGAATGGATCGCATGGAGCTGGGAAGCAGAAAACAGTTTTGACAATGAGACCTCGAGTTCTTGGGCAGAGCAGAGGGGCAGCCCCAAGGCTCCCTCCTTGGATGGGGAAGGCACCCATGTGGGTGCAAAGTCCCAGCCAGCCGCTGTAGGACCAGAGTGCTGAGAAGGAGAGTAAGGCAGTGAGTTAATATGTAAGATGTGGCCACTCTGAAAATGTAACACTCCTGGTGTGCGCATGTGAGTATGTATGTGTATATATCTCTGCCCTTCTCTTTTATAAAAGGATTTTTCAGTGACCTTTCAGAAAATTGTTAGTAAGCCAGAGGAATTTTAGCAACTGATTGGTACTCATGACAAATAAGTCTCCTGTGTAGCTGCTTACACGTGTACTTCAGGACATATATTAAAGGTGTTAGGTTTAGACAGCAATATGCTGTCTATGCATCTATATATGCCCCTGTCCTTCAGCCATCTCACTAGATTGTTCCACTGGCAGCAGTCGGTCCCTCTCACAGTCCCATGTTGTTTCTAGAGGCAGACATTAATCAAGGAAATGTCCTTTGATTTTATTCTCCTATCAGCTTTAGGCAATGAGTTGTTTGAGTTTTCAGTTCGTGTGATTTGGATAACCATTTTCCCTTTTTTCTAACTAATCACCTTTTCATTTAGAGGTCTACTCTGGACTTATATGGTGCCATGTCTGGGAGGGGACACTGGGACCTGCACATGCCCACACCAGTGTGGAGTCTCACTTGGGGTCTTCTTCTCATGGGCCTTTCCATTTTCATCCAGTTGCCCATTTAAATCAGGTGTTGAGGCTGCAAAAAAACCCAAACACTTCTTTTCCTACCAAAAGATCCCCTAACAACGAACAGCTAATAAAGCACACACAATGGATTTTACAAGATGGGATTTTGTGGTCATTTAGTATTCATTTTCAGCTACTTGAAAATAGAACACAGAGATCACAATCGTGGTTTTAGAACAACAGATCTGATCTTTTTAAAAGGATAAAAAAAGGAGTGCATGTGCTTTTTATATTCAGGAAGACTACTGTCTTAATTTTATGAAAGTCAGAATAACTATCCAAAAGACAAATTTTGGTCAAATGAGGTTAAAAGAAACTTTCCAAAGTACTTAAGATAATTTAAATTTAAATATTTGGTTAAAAAAAAAAAAAAAAGAAACAAAAAAACACAAACCAGTTTCTGGAAACAGCCTGTTAAAATACAAATCCTATGCTTGCCAAATGCCAACAGCTTCTTTTTTTCCCTTTTTTAAGTAATGATAGAACACCATTTGCTCGTTTGAGTCATTTATGTCAGTGCCTGGAGAAGGTGAGATGCACTGATTCCAGTGAAATCCTGTGTGTTGTCTCAAACCTACCGCTTGCTGCTACTCATCAACCATAGTGTTAATTTCACATCTTATTCATTGTGTGATTAGAAAAGGAAAATATTTTCTCTTCTATTCCCCCAGTTTATAGTACCAGTGCATCACTGTATCACTCAGAGTATGACACAGACTCCTCTCCAGCAAAGGTAATGAAGTGAGATCACCCACATCATAATTTTCGTGAGTTTAAATCTGTATGCCTTAAGTCAAGCATACTAGCTATTTGCTAGCAACATTATTTAAACATTATTTAATGTTACAAGGGTCCTGCCAAAAGGGTAGTCAAAATATAAATGAGCATCCTGAACTGAAAGACTTCCTAGGGATGGGCAATTAAAAAGCAGCAGTCTTTATAAAAGGAATAACATAGGTGATAGTGGCAGAATTTTCTACCCTTTGTTGTGAATTGGTGTGTTTCAGCATCCAACTGCATGGATCACCCACAGAGGTGCAAGGAGAAGTAATTTTTCATTGTTATCTTGCAAGTCCTGACTGTCACCATGGGTCTCAATTAATATAGGGCACTAGAAACAGTTTATTTACACAGGCATCCCTTCTGATAAGATATCTCCATCTTTTTCATCTTTGTTGCATCACATTGAGGCAACACTTTAAAAAGTCAAACCAAAATTTGTTGCTGTAAAAATTGCTCGTGACAATGACCTACCTGGGAAAATGTATTCATGTTTGAATTCCTGAGCAAAGGACTAATTTGCCCCATTAATACTGATTATTTATTTTTCTACTACTTTTGGGAAGCCTGTGCCTTTACACCTGCTGAAACATAGCAAAAACCCCATTGGTCAACCATGATTATGCATGATGCCTTTGAAGAGCTTTCTCACACTCCTGACTAGTTTCATCCAGACTTAAACTGGATGCTGTAAGCAAAAAATTACAGATTATATTTAATCAGTCTCATGAACCATCTAGTCCTGTTCAAAAACTTCCTTCACATGCAGTTATTAGAACATGGTGGGGAGTAAAAATCTCCCCTTCCTACATGACAGCCCACACCATGAGGCAACCAAGTAATTTTACGGATGTCTTCCCTGCATGCAGAGCCACCTTTCACTTCAGAAACAACTACTGAGAGATTCTCTCAGAACAATCTGTGGCCCAAAAAAGCTGATGGCTGCTGCTTGATTTGGTGCAAGAAAAGATCATAATTTTCCAGAATAAGAGAAAACAATAAAGCTCATTGGGAAGGTGAATCAAGCAGCTCCTTCTCCATCTTAAATTATTTTTTCTTTCTTAGTTGAGCTTAGATGAGTTGCAGCCCCACAACCAGGTTCTTCACTCCCACCAGGCTTATTTTTAACACTTTTCTCTCTTCTGTTCGCCTGATATCCCGATGAAGATTGCAATGAAGAAAACAGATAAATTAGTTTAACTAGACATTGTTTTGTGTCCACCTCCTTTCTGGTTTGTGCTCTTTGCCCCAGTCACTAAGTACAGGCATCCTTGGCCTGGAAAAACAAATCAAAACAAAATTTTTCACTGATTAACCTGGGATTTTTTTTACAGTGAAGGAGACGGGGGAAAAGAAGCTTGCAATTGCATTGATTTCTCTTGACCTTCTGGGCAATTTCTGTTTGCACATTCTTGACTTCCAGCTTTCCTGTATCTGAAAGAGCTACCTCCAACACATTCCTGCGTTGGACTTCTCATCACTCCCCCAGCCAGGCTCATTTGTTATACAGTGCTGTGTTTGGTTGTACTTGCCTTCAAGTTTTCAATTTGCATCGTCCAGTTAAATTTTAGGTCCACAGAGGGGTTAGAACAGCTCTCTTTAATTAAAGCTTTTCTTCTGCCTTCTTTGTAGACAATTAGTGACGACAATAATTCAGGAACATTAATAGAAATCAGATAATGGTGGGTATATTGATTTTAAGTGTTTCTTAAAACAGCTACATTTTAAGCTAAAACAAAACAAATCTTTATTTATGGCATTAATCAGTCTTGAACTGTCCCCAAGATGAAATGCACTTTTCATTTTGGATGTATAGTTTCTTCCAAAGCATTAGTGCTGTTGGCTGGCTAACCACTACATTCCTCCTACCAAATTATTAATTACACAATCTATCAAAGCAAGTAGTCAGACAAATGGTTTGCCCTGCCTTCTTTGCCATTTTACTGTCTCAAATCATCTTCTCACTCACATGGAAGGATGAGCACCACAACATATCCTCCATCACCCTTAACCTGAAAGAACTCGGGGTTTGGTGTTTGGGACCAAAGGGTGGGAGAAAGGAGGCAGCTTTTAGGGCAGTCGAGAGGAGCACTGCTCTTCCCAGCTGACTCTGCAGCCTTTACATGGAAAGGTAATGCAGGCTATGGTGCTGTTAACTGTCCTAAACCTCCATTTTTTGATGGGAGGTAATCCAGTAAGGAATCTGGGAGGGAGACATACCTGATTGTAATTTTTTTCCGTATTGTCATGATACTCATTTCTTTAAAATTTCCACTTCATTTGGCCCCACTGAACTGGTGGAGCAAGCTTTTCAGTAATTAAGATATTAACAATTTAAAAATAAAAATTGAAACTCCTGTTCTAATTCAGCACTCAGAAAATCATGCTTCTTCTGAAACAAAGGGACCTAGTGCCTGCCAATTCATATTTCATACTTCATGCTTGAATAGCACAGTCTTGGCCCCTGGGACTCTGCAGAAGTCCTTCCAGTCTCCATTAGTAGTAAAGCTCTTCCAGAATCCATTCTGTCTTAAATTCTTCTGTTATTTGTTCAAAGCCATGCAAATCATAAACAACTCAAAGGTAATTTTAAATCTTTTCCTGCCACCACCTACCCAATTGGATCAACTTGAACAGAAGAATTAAAGAATTTTTCATTTTATTTGCTATTCGTATTTTCAGTGTTCTCCTTGGAAAAAATAATAATTTCCCTGTGGCTTCCAAAAACCTTCAGAAAATAGTATAATTGCATAATTTCTGCAGAAATTCAAATCTTAATTCCTTCTGGACCAATTAATGAGTTTACTCCTGCTACACCTCCTCGTTACTAAGAGTGTGTTTTAGAGAGTTGAAAATACAGCCTGTCTTGCTTGAAATAATCTGATCTCGCATCAGCTAAGGGTTTTAACTTTGATCTTCTGAATACTATTAAAAATATACCTGAATAAGTGAGTTTTTCACATGCTTGTTCTTCTTGCACTGGAACGAGCCCTGAGTAACTCTTTTCCAGCCATATGTCCTGCTGCGCCCAAAGCTCAGCCCTGAAGAGGTGACCACCTCCAGCTACCCAACACATAGACTTTACCTAATGAATCTGACCCCTCAGTCCTGACAACAAAACTGATATAACTGTGTGTCTTATCACCCTCCAACTCTTCTCTGTCAAAATTATTTGGACTAGAAAAGACCTACTGGTGGAAGTGTCTGAGATCGTCATGCCTCCTTGGCAGGCACCTGGACGCAAAGTTCTGCAACTGAGTACAGCTCAGGATTTTTATGTTTCTTTGCTTTAATCCCCTGCTGGCACACAAGCCATATCAATCTAGCATTTTCATTTCAAATTTCAGAGGTGAGAAAATGAAGCACTTGCTACATCTCGAAAAGCTGCAATGAGCTGCGATAATGGTGTTTCTACATAACAACTGATTTTCCCCTGCCTCAGTGAAAATTGTGACAATGAATGAAATCAACTCTGTAGCTGACAGTTAAAACATATCCAAAAATGCTAGTATGGACACAGATAGGTGTTCATTGTGATCAATCATTTCTAGATGGAGAGTTTATAATGTAATTTTTCATGAAAAAAAAAAATAAAGGGTCATGAAGAACCTTGATGTGTTCGAGTAAGTCTTACAGACTATTCAGGGTTCTGATATTATGCAACAATTCTTGATGACCACAATTTAAAAAAGGGGTTTTTTTTATTAATATGGTTGTACTGATTGCAATGAGATGCTTCAGGCAGCGTATATTTCACTTGTATACCTTTTTTATTGGTTAACCCTGTGTTAGGACCCATTTTGTCATTTTGATGATATCGAAGAGAAGAGAGACATCTTCTAAGGGGAGCAAACTTAGGTTTCAAAGCCTTGAAAAGCTCTGTAAAGTTGTCTCTATACTAAAAAGAAGTAGTATTTCAGTCACACTCAACTTGTCAGTGTTTTCTACTGGCTAATGCATGCAAACTGATGTCTTTCTTCTGTGCAGAAGATCACTATGCATTTTCCAGAGAAGCGGTAGGTCTAATGCAGGACAGTGGGTTCCAGTTCTGGATGCATACCCATAAATGTAGGTGTGATGACATATGCTGTACATCTCCAAATAGGCAGTACTCAAGGCTGCATACCCTTTTCTGAGCTATTTCAAGACGGAAGTGTTGGCTTTCAAGTGGAAGAGTAATAGTCCATATGATATCTGCTTTCTGGCTTCAGAGAAAACGTTTGTGCACAGAATCAGAAAATACAATATGCTCACATAATGACTTTTTCAGGTTAATTTGATCCATCCCAACATAAGTTTTCTAATTTCAGTTTAGATTCTACTGTTTTGACAAAGATGCTGCATATGTAGGGCAAGAATAATAACCACATTATACTACCTGCCAGACTCAAATGGTGGAAATGGTGGATTCTGAGTTTAAAGCCACTATTTTAATTAAAGTTGGGAACTCTGTTGGTCTGTCTGTCCGTGTGACTAAATTCACTGTCATATTGCTTAATGAGTTTTGCTATTAAAAGGTAATGGAGTTTCCATCTGCATCTGTTGCATTTTAGTATGCTTTCAGATCTGTTGGTAACATTCAAGTGCTGTCCTTAAATATGTAAGTTCTTTCAAAGTTGTGTTAATTTAAATTTAAAAAATCTGTACTCATTATTACTCATTTTAATATTTTCTTGCTACTGCTGGAAGAACTGATTGCCTTCTCTAGCCAAATATTGACCAGAAGAGCATCTGCAATTATAATCACCTAATATCCTTTCTCCATAATGAATACGTATAGATTTTTAAAAAATAATCATATTCTTGTTACACAGTCAGTCTAACTTCATGGACTCATCTACAACCCTTTTCATTCCTTCATTGTCCTGATGGGAGCCTACTGGACCATGCCTAGTAATAGCATTTTACATTGTCCCTGTACTATGTGTTTTAGTTCAGGCAGGTGAGTAATCTCCTACTGCCACTGACAGGTGCTGCCTAAAAAGAGTGACGGAACAGTGTGAACGGACAATAAAAGATTTGGTTTCTTCCAGTACAAGGCCTTTATAAGTATTTTTATGTATTGGCCCTTGGAAATGGAGTGGTAACAGCTTTTGGTTGATTTGGAGGGGAGTGTGAGAGGATCAGAAGCAGTTTAAGATTTTAATTCCTTCTGTTCCTTTCTAATCTTTACCTTCACACGGTACTCCCTGGAGAGCCTTAGTTCAGGCTTCCTCGCTGAGCCACTGTTTGTAAGGAGTTGTTTGACATGCAACTGAAGCAAGGAAGGGACCCTGAGCTGGGGATGTGCAGAGCTTAGGGGCATTTCAGAGCTAAAGGGGAAGGTGGATGTTCATGTGTGGTGCCACAGATTCTGGCAACTCATGTCAACTCACAGTTCACATTTAGATGTTACAATTGCCCTACTTCTCCACGACATACTATAGCTCCTGAAACAGTCCATGATCAATGAATCGTAAAGTACAAGCAGCCAGAAAGCCACCCACCAATCCTGTTTGGCTCAGTGTAAATAGTTCACAGAGTTCAATTTCTAGGAAGGTTAGAAAAAGAAACAAGCAAGTCCCTGACTTATTAGGCAGATAAATATTTGAGAGAAGTAAGGACCTACTCAACAAATGCCTGATTACCTTTACCCTGAGCTGCCAGGGTCTGGTGTTCTGGGACTGGGATCTGAGGGCACAGGAGTGACCTCTCCAAAACCCCCGTGTAACCACATTTTCAGTGGTTTTGATCTCTGTGGAAACAGAACTACATTGCTCTACTCCAAAGTGGATTTAGTTCCTTTCCTTCCAAAGTTTTTGAATCATAGAATTGCCTAAGTTGGAATGGATCTTTCAGATTATCTAGTCCGACCATCAACCTAACACTAGCAAAAACCATCCCTAAACTATCTCTCTAAGAACTATATCTACTCATCTTTTAAGTACTGCCAGAGATGGTGACACAGCCACTTCCGTGGGCAGCTTGTTCCAATGCTTGACAACCCTTTCAGTGAAAAAGATTTATCTAATATGCATAAACCTCCCCTAGTGCAACTTGAGGCCATTTCCTCTTGTTCTATCACCTGTGACTTGGGAAAAGTCTCAGCCTCTCTACAACCTCCTTTCAGGTANTCTCAGCCTCTCTACAACCTCCTTTC
>VXAK01019265.1:0-22645 GCA_013399435.1 Arenaria interpres
TAGAGGGGCAGAATCACCTCTCCTGTGGCCCTGCTGGCCACACTTCTTTTGATGCAGCCCAGGATGCGGTTGGCTTTCCGGGCTGTCAGTGCACATTGGCGACTCATGCTGCACTTCTCATCAACCGACACTCCCAAGTCCTTCTCCTCAGGGATGCTCTCCAGCCATTCTCCACCCAACCTGTATCTGTGCTTGGGATTGTCGTGACCGAGAAGCAGGACTTTGCACTTGGCCTGGTTGAACTTCATGAAGTTTTCATGGGCCAACCTCTCAAGCTTATCCAGGTCCCTCTGAATGGCATCCCTTCCCTCTGGCATGTTGAGTGCGCCACACGACTTGGTGTCGTCGGCAAACTTGTTGAGGGTGCATTCTATCCCACTGTCCATGTCACTGACAAAGATGTAAACAGCACTGGTCCCAGTAACGACCTCTGAGGAAATGTTTCTAAATGTTCTTGTGCTCAAGTCAACTTTACTATGACTTAGACAGATCTCATTAAAGCCAAAGCCTCGTATTTATTACAGTAGATCCTGCCTGCTTATACTGACCTTTTCAAACATTTCAGACACAGCTTTTTAACAAACACATCCTAATGCCATAGATCTTATCTGGTCAACTTCTCTGAGACCACAATTTGCCAGGCATTTGCTCAGAAATGTCCAACTGTGTTTTGCAACAGCAGATTACGTGCCTGCAGCTGAGGTTTGTCCAGTGGTGAGAGCTCTGCGTACAGACCTCTTTAGGATATTGCCAAGAATTGGCTTTGCATCATATCTGGTGTGGTTTTCCACTGACTCTTGGACAGGTCTTTGACAGTGTTCAATTAGCCCCTTCCTGCTTCAGTGAGTAGTGTGGTGGCTACTACATTAGCAGTCCTACCCCGTTTCTGAGCTCTCATCTTACTCAGATCAATCTTTGTCTCTTTCTTTCTCTCAGTGTCTCTTGTCCTTTGCTTCTTTAGGCCAGAATAAAATATTAAGATGCTCCATCACCCTCATGCTCCAGATTGCTTAAGATACACTCTCCTCCTTTCCTTGGTCTGGCCTGTTACTTTCCAGGCGGAACTGCCTCATACTGTGTGTAGCCCCTAAGCAAATTTAAAACTTAAACAACCTCAATAAATCTCATCCCTTGCTTCAGCATCTGGGTGTCTTATGAGACCTGTAATGAAGTGTTCAGGGTCTCAGCCGCTGTGCGATTCCTCTTGCTGCCTGCAGCTCTCCCAGTCAGCTTGAAAAGGTTGATTTAATCATTTAAGAAATGCTAAGCGAAAAGGTGTGTCATTTTTTCACTTCTGTGCTCACTTCTCAGTGCCACAATTCAAAGGGCAGTTCCTGGCCCCCAGACATTACTTATTTTTTAATGTAAAGTAGCGCATCCAAATGTATGTTTTTCCTGGGTATCCCCTCTGCTGTCTGACTGTCTGGAATTTTTCTTTTAGAAAAACAATGTCACATTGAATCAGAAAGGTCTATTCGAATGTAGTCTCCAACCTCACCCAGTTCCTCTTTCTCTTGGCTTCTTTCTTAGAAAATAAATCTTTTCTTCTTATATGAGATTTGTTTCTTTATCACTGGGTGGAGTGCACTTTCCTTTACAGTTTTAACAAAACAATGTCACTGTCATTCTTTGCATTCCAGAACTTTGGATTTGCTGATTTAACAGTGATTAATTGTGCTAAATGTTAGCAAACATTGATCTTCATATAAAAAAGCCAAATGCTATATGATGTGAACCAATGAAAAAATTATAATTTCAGAAATGTTATTAAAAAACCCACTCAGACATGTTTACTATTATTAATAATAAAAAAATAAACGGTATATTTAATAATACCAGTTACTGACTGCTTGTTGACTGCGATTAATATAATAAAGCTTTATTCCAATCACCTTTTCTGTAAAATAAGTGGCAGTGATTGCAAAACAAAATAATGGTCCTACTCTGATATAAGCCAGATCTTTCAGTGATGTAAATGGAGACAATTAACATCAGCTAAGGATCTGACTCTTTCTTCTTAATTAAGATTCGCTTAGAATTCACCTGGAAAATTCTTTAATAACCCTTTCTTCCTAACAAAACAGCACGTTGTGGAATTTTAATGGCTCCATTATGTTAACAAAACACAATGTGATTATAGTGATGATGGGAATTTGGCTGGACTGCTTGAAGAACATCTGGTTTAAAATAAATATGCAAATTTCTTCATATATGTGTTAATCTGTCAAGTCCAAAGGATGCCAGAGTTTAGTGAGACCAAACACTGAAGTGTAGTAATCAAATAGAAGTGGTTGGCAGCAACTTAGGTTTACATCACATAGATCTATTCAATGTTGTTGAAAAAGGCACTGTAAGTTATATGCTGTACGCTGGTGATATATACAAGCACATCAGTAACAGAGACCTTGATGTTTATTCTGATATCATTTACACCATGTTAATCCTTATCTAATGTAACTGGTGAAAGTCAGTGCAATGTAATCAAAGTCAATGCAGCTATCCTGATTTAATCTTGTCTCACACGCAAACTGATTGACTTCAATGGTATTGACACTGTTCATCAAAGTGATGAGTTTGAAATCAATCTTCGTATTACTAATTCCCTTATTAAGGGAACCATTATTATCATATGTCATTAGAGTCTTTTCCACCCTCAATAACTTCCTGAAGCATCAGTCATACTATTTTTATGTGGCTTTAAATTAGAAAAAAGTTCCAAAAGCAAATTTGGAAGATTTATTCCACAGCTCCCCAAAATACAGGGAAAAATACTTTTTCTATAGATTTGTTAAGAGTGAAGTGTCTTCATTCAAAATGGCAACCTATCAGTGGTGACTGTTATGATCATTGTCTGACTTCTTTTTTGCCACCTCTTAGTTCATGATGGGCATATAATAATTTATGGAGAGTGTTGGAAAGTAATGTCTTTTCAGAAACAGCCTTTCCATGAGAAATGGTGCTGGAGGTGCCATAAAGCACTGTAGCATCCTTCCGAGCTTCTTCCTACAATTGTGGTGACCCAGTTCAATGTCCTCGGAAAGAGTCATCACTGTTACTGTGAATTGCCCTCAATGGGATCCATGAGGTAAACCTCTCCAACCTCCAGCAGGGCTGGTGCTGAAGTCCTGCTCCATCATGCTTACTAGGTGCTGGGAAGACAGCTATCAGCAAGTCAGTGACCTCTTGATGATGGGTGTCCCACAGCACAGCATAGTAGACAAGTGGCATGTGTATTACGATGGGGTTTTGAAGTAGGTGCTGCTGATGTGTGTTCTGAATTAGCAAGGCCACCTTGCCTTATGGGAAGCCTTGCCTATTGTGAACCTACAGGTGATATCCCTAGTTTGTGTAATTTGCAGTAATAGTCAAGAACCAAAAATATATCATGACATGTTCTGGGGTAGGGAAAGGTATTACTTAGTTTTTTGAGGTTATCACTAGAAATTGAGAAACTTCTCAGATCCCAGGTTTCCTCTTTGGTCACACGTGTATTGACATTTTTAGTTTGATTCCCTCAAATTAGGTTTCTTCATGAGATGCCTGTTTTTCAGTAGCTGTTGAGTATCTAGTTTGTCTCTGGGCTATATTATAGAGAAAGATGCTGCTTGTTTTTAAAGAGCAATATTAATTTCCGCAACTAATTCAGGAAAATTTTGTTGCGCCGGGCCTGAACTATACTTCAAATGGATTTCTCAGATCCCAAAGAGAACAGAAAAAGGTCAGTCTCCTTTACACTGTCCATGCTAGCATGCAAGCATGTGGTTATATTATGTACTATGAAGGGTCATTAGATCTGCTCAGAAAACCCCGTGAGTCAGTCAAAATATCTCCAGATGGGAAGTGCAGCTCTGTCTAGCCTACAGCACCATGCTGTGATTTAAAACCATGATGAAGCCCCTTGTGAGTGGGAGCCTATACACTTAGTTTAGCCTGTGTACTTAATTTTCAGGATGTTTGCAGTCCCAATGAAATTAAGTTTTCAAGGTCTGCGCTTGTCTTCATTTTTATTTAATGGTTATCAGCTGGCTCTTTTAGGTACTTGACATGATTTACATTATCAGGATTTAGTTCAATAAAATATTTCCGAAGGCTTTCTGTAAAAAGAGTTTATTAAAAGAACTAAAATTTGTCCTACTGACAGACACACATAAAGTTAAAAGATTAACATAAGGATGCTTCAGAAGTGTAAATTGGCATAAAACCATTTATACTAATGTATACATTATTTCTATGGTTGTCTACAGTGTTTTTAGCAGCTCTCCTTAGTGAGGTTGAACTGTCTCTTTCGTCAAAGATGGAGCAATGTTGTCTTCAGTGGAATTATCCTAAGAAAGAGAAACAGTCAATGAATTCTGTAATGTTAACTTTAGTAACAATTTAAAATATAATACATTTTTCTGGTAATAACCATGAATTCGTTGTCTTGAAATGTAGACAAATGTTAAATATTAAAACACCTTCAGATATGGGAAAATGAGCACATTATGATTTATGTTTCCTTCATTCCTATCACCTTAAATAAGAAAAATGTTAGTTCTCAATTGCCAAATAGCTGTATCTGGTATTTGTTAGATTATGATTAACAATAAGCATTGACAGCTAGCACCTCAGAGCAAGCCAGCTCTTCTCATTATACAACTGATAATTCAGACAAGATTTAATCAAACAATGAAAATATACAACGTTTATCTTAGCTACTATGCAGGTCTTCACAGATTGAGGTTTGTTTGTACAGATGGGTAACCAAACATAAGAAACACTTCAGCTGACCCCCCCAAACCAGATGCAAACCGAACTTTAATGGGCATCTGTACTTTGGCTGGCAATAGCCTCATAAAGGGTTCCTTTGCTTGGTTTTGGCTTTTTTTTTTTTTTTTTTTTTTTCCCCTGGAAAGAGTCAGAATAATCTGTGCAGATGGAAAGGATGATAGAAGTATTGTTTCTAGGACCATGTTTCTGAGGGGGATCTCTTTTCAAGCCTCTTGTCGTCTTGTAGAATAGCTTCTGCAACCCTCACCAAAAGCAGCCAGCCAGAGAGAAGGAATAACTTCACCCCCTTACTCTCTTCCTTATCCTTTTGTATTTTGGCTGACACCTGCAATGTATTAATCAGTCAGAATCTGGCCTGCAACATAATGTGCGAGAAAGCAACTTACATTCTATTGAGTGACCATAATGTCTCACTGCACTAAACATGCTCATTAAAAGCAGGCAAACCCATTAAGTTAATATAAAGTAAGAATGGTTCCAAATACTTAAAACTAGAATTCCAGCCAAAATTCCCTCAAAATTGGAAATGATTAAGCTATATTCTGTATTTATTACATATGAACACACGTGCGAATGCAAAGACATTCATACAGAAGGAAATGTATATGCAGTTTGGAAGCACAGCCTGTGCTTCCCAGTTGCGAAGGGCTAGGAAGTGTTACTATCACAGGGAAAGCTGTCCTGTGTTGTTTCCGGTCCTATGGGAGCCCTGACCTAAGGAATGAGTATTTTCACATGTTGGTTACACTCTTCCCTATTCTTCCTTTTACCATAGAATATAAAAATAAAACAAATGGAAAGGGTTTTGTTGTCTTCTAAGAAAGGAATATATAGTGGCCAGAACAAGCAACAGCAGAAGTAGGAGCACTATTAAGTCCTTGAATTAGTCTTAGCAGATGTTGCTAAAGAACACAAATGTCTAAAAAAAGAGAAAGGGCCCAGGGCAAATATTCTGCCGCCCACACTAGACTTACAATGATGGAAGAGTAAATTACAACCCTATTTTAGGATTTCAAAGTGTAGATAAATTTCTGCTGCATTTACTCCAAATTCCAGAGTGCTTCCAGTGGCTCCTTCATTGAGTTTCTCATCGTGACAGCTGGGTTCTCCTGCAGCAGGAAGAATTGCACAGGAAACATCTCATCCAAAGCCTGATCAAAGCATCTAAGGGAGTCAATGGGAAAAATACTGACTTCAATGGTTAGTAGGAGGCAATAGCAAGAGTAACCTATAGAAGCATCGCAGAGGATCTGTATTTAAATATAGAGCCACACCTCATAAATGCTAACAGCTTATATATTCACTTAATATAACATTTCTGAACCACTCCTGAGGAGACTCTTGTGACCATTAAGAGACATAGCACTCTGCAGTGAAGAGTTACAGAAATATGTTCCTATAGACATATATAATTACAAATGGTCTGCAGAATAAATAGCAAAGAGATTTGAGGACCAAAGCCACAAAGAATTAAATCACCTGTGAATGTACCTAAGTATTACTGACATGCAAGTTGAAAATCCCCAAGCAGCTCTAACATATCCTCATACAGTGGACAGAGGCTTGGCCATGGTTACAACTAGGCAACAAACTTGTGCGCTGCAATTGCAAGTGGGATGTCCCACAGGAATTTGTGCACCAAACTGGAAGGAATGGTGCCAGTTAACTCTCTCAAAGCAATATGAGTTCAAGATTTAAAGTTTCACAAATGCTTAGGAGCACCCAGTCTTGGCAAGAGGAGTAGAGGTCTTGCCGTTCTTCTAGTGTCAGTGCTTTCATAGTCTGTCTTTGGCTGTATCACAGAGTTCAGCTCTGAGTGAGCTTTCTGTGGCTACGTACTTTGTCACCAGCTCTGTCCAATAAAACAGCAGTGGGGATTTAAAAGGGATAATTAATACAAAAAAGTCATTCTGATTAAAGCAGTATCAGTCTTTACCAGTTTTACAAAGAAACCAACAATTCAGCAGTTATGGCCTTATTAGAAACATGAGTTAAAGTTATATTTTTTCTTCCAAAAAAGAGCTACCTGCTGTTGTTGGGCTGAGGAAAAAACAGGCAAGAGAGCTAAATGGGTAACTGGTGACTGTAGTACGATGAGGCCAGAAGTTTCTCTGACTTATAAATAGCCCAGCCAAAATCTGGGATGAAGTGTGCTGGGGTCATACGAAGTATTCGTGGCACATGCCAGAATTGCACAATCTCATAATTGCAATACTTGCTTTCACCCTTTCATTTATTAACTGTAGTATTTTTTCTGCCAAGTCTGCAGTTAAACCCCACATTCCCTGGGAAACAAATGTGTTGTCTTTATATTCATCAAGGTGCCTGTAACACTTTTGGGAGCCACAATTATTGTAGTATATTTCTAAACATTGCTATAGTATTCATTTCCCAAAGAGCCTTCTGACACATCAGTTACACTCCACAGCATTCTCCTCTCCTCTCTTCTCCTCTCATTTTTTGTTCTTGGTTTTTTTTTTTCTTTTCTATGCAAAAAGAGCAGAGCATAATGCCAGATTTATCAAACTGTTGGGTTTACAGTCTGTTTAGCAACACAAGCAGCCTCATTGACAACGATCCCAGTGAGAGGAAACATTTCACAATAAAGCCATTAGCCGTGATGTGGTCCGAAATCCCAGCTGCATGTCTCTAAAAGTTGACTTTTTTTTGCTTACCTGATTTTATATGAAAATCCCTGAGAAGTCTGTGCTGCTAAACGCACATTGTGTACCATTTCCATTGGCCCATGTATATTGTGATTATATACCTATAGTTGGTGCCTGCAAAAATACTCCTGAACACTTTGGAGAGCATGTGGAGCTCATTTGCGTTTCTTTCTTAAAGCTGGGGGAAAATCTATTTTGTGAAAACAGACATTTCCTTGTGAAAAATACGTAATTTTTGGTTTCCTTCATAGTATTTTAGAGAGAAGAAAAACATATAGCCTTTCCCACTTCCATGTTCTCTTTATTAACTTTACATATCTGGCAGAAGAATTGTTCCTCAAAATGTCTTCCATATGATCCATTTCAGATAATCTTGTTCTGAATATCCAATTAATCTGAATCATATCTACTGAGATCTTTAAAGTCCTGATTATGTTAGAGAAATGTGTAGCTGTCTAATATTACATCATTGATCAGATGATACCAAATGATGATCCATGTGAGTAAGTAGTTGTGAATTACAGGCTTACATACAACCAAGTGTTTATGTCCACACAGCTAACATATATGTATGCTGAAGGTGCCATTACTTAAATATTCTGAGTTATGATTTTACTTCTGTTATTTCACAACAGTTCTTTGAGTCAACAAATATTGTAATATGTGATTTTAAGGAAATAAAACTGAAAAAAAACCTCTTAGGCATAAAAGCAGTGCAACAGATGCTTAGTTGAGGAGGGTTGCAGCCTGTTTCCCTGGCTTCTAAGCAAAACTGAGATCGACAGTAGAAGACCTAAAGTTGTCATGATACTGTGATCAAGGAAGGGAGTGTCTTGGGACACTCTCTTGGGAAGAGTCCATGTCTTGGGACACAGCAAGAGCAAGACACTTCATTACTTAAGGATGCCACTGATATGAAAGGAATTACTTGCAGAATAAGCTCTCCTCGGCATGAACACATCAGGGTGAATTGTTCAATAGGGAATGGTTTTGTTAGAAAATAGAAACCCCAGGACGACTGCACCTCTTTTTTCCCCTATCAGCCTAAGAAAACACAGCTTAAAATAAGACCAGATTCCAATCATTCTTTGAGATTTTATTGAAAGATAAGAAGAGAAGAAACTAATTTTAAATCTTTTAAAGCTGATTACAAACATGAATCCATTTTAGAAATGAGATAGTTTTAATGGAATAAGCATTTAAGCTATATTTAGGATTTATGACAGTTTTCTAAACAAAGCTGCCAAGTGAGAATAAAATTTTACTTGGCAAATTTAAGTTATGTTTTGTTTCAAAACATATGGTGCAGAAATTTGGAAAACTTTCATGATGTTTGAATTCTCCCCTTAACTTCCCTTTACCATTGTATCAACTTAGTGGTACACAGTATATTTTACCTGAATCTACCAGCTCCTTTCCACAAAGCCATCCTCCCAACACTCTGATGCTTCTCAGATATACTGCACTGCTCTTGTCTTCTTCTGCCTTTATAAAGGCAGAGAATGACTTTATTTACAGAAACGAGGCTTAATGTCAGTGGGATTACTTCAAACTAATATAATTATAGTTTTTCTTCATTTAGGGCGAAATTCTTCCTTCTGGAAAAACCCTGGAAAAGAACCTACACACTGTCAAGCCATTCTTTTGAATTCAGCAGTGCATAGAGCTACCAGTACCATTGTGGAGAACAGGGAGTATTTTCTTTACGGGGAAAAAATTTACCTCAATTTTGTGTTCCTATTATATCCTTCAGTGATCAGGGGATGGCTACTAACCATTTACATTTTTAACATCATTGCCTACTGTTAATACTAGTTTTTATTTTCATGCTTCAAATCAACATATAGTCAAGCTCTACGTGCTTTATCTTGTAATTTAATTGGTGTAATTTAATTTTGCCACATTCTATAAATATCCACTTTACAGAGGTCAGAAAAACTCAGCTGCTAGAAATCTCTTTGTTCCTTCCTTGTGGAAGAAATTAGCTCCAGTTTGCCAAATTAATTGTCCATCATTTAATTCTTGGTTTATTTTTCTTTTTTTTTTCTTCTATCATCTGTGAAACTATGCATAATATATGTGATATCAGAAGTAATACATATTGAAATCTTCTTTATAAATCTGAATCTGTTCCTCAGGTTTTCTTAAATTCACAGCTCATTAAAAAATCTAGAGTTAAAATTGTTTTTTTCCTTAGCAATAGATGTTAGCTCTGGGCCTAGTATTAATCACAAGGAATTTTTTAAAGTAGAAAAAAATCATAGTCAATGTCTTTTATGTAATTCAGTGAAAGCCTGGTAACCACCAGATTCCATTGGTGGTGGTATCCTGATATGACTTGGAGCCTTTGTAGAAGGTCCTTAGTGACCTCTAAGAACCAGTGGTTGGTGATAAAGGATGTCCGGGGAACACTAAGTCTTGGGTATAGCCACTTACAGTCCAGATGTCTCTAGTTGCCAGATGGTTTGTTGGGAAGTCATTTTGGAAACAACACTGCCACTTAACCATCTTTTACTTTGGTTATTATTTCCTATAAATAAAACTGTGGCTTCACTTTTTCTCTCAAGTGCTTAATTCTGGTTTTGCTCCCTTAGAAATTAACCAAAATGTCAACATCTTCTGGCCTCCCACAAATTATATTTTTTTTTCCTTTTAATATTGTGAGAGACAGTGTCCCAATTCAGTAATGCAGTGTTGTGTTCCCCTGCTGTTTATCATGCCCAGGTGTTGGTTGTTTCTTGACTTTCATATCCATTGCAAATTATTAGGGGCGAGGGCCAGATGCTTGTTCTTTGCTGACTGCACAACACACTGTAGTGGTAGAACACTGGTAAAAGCAATTCTGATGCGTGTTTATGTGCAAATATCCAATTTGGACAGTTTTTATTCCTGGTAAACATATTTGTGGAAATATTATTTATCCTTCTGTTTGTATATGCTTTGCAGAGGTGGGACATGACACTGAGGACATGGGTAAGCATGCTACAGACATTCATCTACAATGCTACAATGAGGAAAAGAATCTGGCCAAAAGGAACACCTTAATTGCAAATTTAATTGATTAAAAAGA
This sequence comes from Arenaria interpres, assembly GCA_013399435.1. Lineage (NCBI taxonomy): Eukaryota > Metazoa > Chordata > Aves > Charadriiformes > Scolopacidae > Arenaria > Arenaria interpres. The sequence continues at coordinate 10,507 of VXAK01019265.1, forward strand.
TGTAATAAATATGTGCCATTTATAGCTCTACAAGCTATTCAGAGACAGGAAATATAATTAACATTTTCAGTGACTTTTAAAGAACAAAATCAGTATACTCATGAAATCCTTCTATGATACTGTATTTAGCTACAAAACTCCCGTTTTCAGTAATATCACTGTTTCACTGTATGCTTTTGTCCTGCTTACTGTAATGGAAGAATTTCTTCATTGTTAAATAATGAAAGCAGAAAACAAAGGAAAATAAACTATACATTATGTATCTGCAAAGAAAAACAACCAGAGCTGTTTAAGCAAACTGGCCCTTATGTTATATTAGGAGAATAATGAAGTTGCCATTACAAATATTTGTGTGTGTGCATGTATGCATTTGCAGCCATATCCAAACACAAAGCCTCAGCTGATTCTGCAGAAGGTTGTGGGGATTTTCTCTGTTTAAAGGTGAAGTTTCAACCAAAGAAAGCTTAAGAGTACAAGCTGCACGTTTAAGGTGTTGTATGGGAACATATCAGAGTGTAAATATCAATAATTTCTTTATGCTCCTGATTTAGCATTTTCTATTTTTAAATTTTGTTTTATTTTTGCTTAGCAAAATCCCCAGCTTTTCAAGTTTTCTCCATGCAAGAAGTGAGAGAGCTTTTACATGGCTAATGTTTATTAGTGAACTAATTGACTAGTTCCCCTCTCCAGACCTTAAGTGTTCTCACATTTTAGGCAATCACTCTGTGTCTAATTTGTCCACTTCCCAAATCACTTTCCCAACTTTCACTGATGAAGTCAATAGGTTGTAAGACCACCATGACTGCCTCTGCCGAGAGCTCGGCATGAGGAGAGCATTGCGTGTTTCAACCTCGATAGCCTGGAGTAACTATTAGTTCTAATTGTTGAATGGTTGAACGCTTTGAAGGACAAACGTATGTCCTAAGGCTGTGGCCCTGATGAATGCAAGGGTTTCTTTCACTTGTCATTAGTAATTGAGGGTAAATTAATATTTACTAAGCAGAGTTTCACAGAAAAGGGAATGCATGAGAAATCTAAGGAAAAAAAATGCCACAGGAGAAAATGTTGGTTCCTTTAACACTTTGAACTCAGTTGACAGCAATTAAAAGACAGCTAGTGGAAACTTGGGATAAGCTTAATAATTTTATTACTTTTCCTCCCTTATTATAATAACAATAGTTTTCTCTCCCTTCATATATAAACATTATAAACACTCCAGAAGCATAATATATGTAATTAATGGGTGATATCCTGTTAGATAGAACCGTGGAACTGCTGATTTTTACAAAACAGATTTTATTCACAATATGTGAAAATTCATCATGTTTGTATATGTATTCACAGAGGAACTACATAGGTACCCACTCCTATTTATTTAATAAATCTGAAAATGCTATACCGATATAGCTTGATGGACCGAACTGTGACCTTTAAACGTCAGAGGTTCTTGTTATATGATATGTGTACACATACACATTCACGCTTTTGTTTGATGTTTTCTTAAAGCACCATTAAAGCCCTGAAGTGATCCATATGTAGACTGAATAGTTAATGCTGATTGAATTAAATATGGAGTAAGCACTACTCAGTGAAAGTCTTCCTAGTCAGCTCCATAAGAGGATTTTTTTTTTCCAGTGTTCAGTTATTCAGTAACACTAAATGGAAGTACAGAACTAAAAATGGCAGGGTGTCCACCCCAATAGAGCAACAGACATAAACAAGAGTGTGGAATAGCAAAGGGGCATCTTTGAACGGGATCAAATTCTAGGTTATTCAGTTGACTCAAAGTCTTGACTTTACTACCAAGCCTTGGCCATCCAGCTTTGCTGACTGAGCTGGGGCAGACACCCCTTGCTGGTGCACATTGTGTTTGCGGGAGCATTTTTCTCCTGGTGGAATGACCTCTTCTCCAGCCAGACACCAGCTGGGATGCTTTCTTTTGCTAGTGCCCTATCACACCAGAAGCTGGGCTGAGAAGTGATAATAGGGTATTTTCTGCTCAGACACAGTTATTTTAGACAAGTCTCACAGCACAGACCTGGTGAAAAACAAGGTGGGCTACACTTTTGTGAAGAGAGGGAAGGAAATTTTGTGTACCTGATATTTTCACCCAGTCCTTGCAACGCAAGGAGCTAATATGCCCCCAGCACCACAGACAATGAACCATAGGCTTCTCAATCTTAATTGAAGTGTCAAAGACATGGAGAAAATTTGGTACCTGCCAATCCATGCATTTAAATATCTTTATGGTCACATCTTAAGATCACTTAAGAAATGGAGCAGGAGTTAGAATTACAACTTTATGGAAGTAAAAGACGCTTTCAGATGAAAGAAATCTACCCTGACCAGTTAAACCAGGTTTAAGTCTGCTATTGCTAAGAAAGCCACATAAAGCATCCTTACTGGAACTTAAAAGCCCCAAATTAAGTGTCATTATGCAGCATATACATTGGATTCATCTGTATAAAGTTCTTTGGAATAAAGCAAAAACATTTTTTTGGGGTATACATATTTGAGAAGAAATTTTTTTTTTACCAAGCTGGCATGACAATTACTCTTTAATGTGGAAACAGCAAAAGTCACTGGTAAAGACTGTGTGAAATCTCAGCTTAATCTTCATTAGTCGTACAAACCTGTTCCTCATTTTGGGACATTTCCGCTTTTAAGTAAAATGCTTTTACAGGTAGCTCTGCTAGAACACTTCCAAACACCGAAATACTAATTTTTTTTCCCTGGAATATACGACTCCCTGTGGAAGATACTCACTAGATTTCTCTAGAAAGAAAAATACAGAGCCGCCTTCTAAAGTCTCAATGGAAACTCATTAGACACCAATATGTCCTGCTCTTCAACAAAACAAATGTTATATGGGAAGCAGTGAAATTCACACCCGGGCACTGCCCTGCCTGCAGCACTCCGAGCTGGCTTCCTCACCCATTGAACACTCCCGGCTGATTGCCAGTATGGTATATTTCTTTCTGCTCGCAGCAACTGATCTGCTTTTTTCCTGCTGAGGTTATAAATCTTTTTCTCTAAAAGGGGAAATATTTCCAAGGGCTTAATTAATTTAGTATAACAAGAAATTAGTCCAAAATGAGGGAAAAAAACCCAATAACAAAAACCCATCTCATGTTAACTCCTGACACTGTGCTATACAATTTCAAAGAAAGCGTGTCTTACTAGGGGCTTTAAGAGCTCAACTTCCCATTAACACCACTAATAAAAATGTAATTAGAAATGTAGTTTCATTTTCTCTCTCCAGCGGAGCATTACTGCATTCCTCCCCTGCACAGGCTCAGCGTTTCAGAGGTTGCAGTTAGCAGCCAGCAAGATGTGTCCTTTTGGTGGAACTTACCACTTTATGAAAGATGTGGTCAAGATCCCGAGGAACTGTATTGATACCAGATGTAGTCTTGTCACTAAGTCTTAAACCAAGACTCTCATGAATCTTAAGTTTCCATTTTCTCTCTCTGCTCTGTTACAAGCAAAAGAGTCTAAGTGAATTACTGTCGACGTCGCTAGCAGAAGCAGTTTTTATTTGAAAATAGACGTCATCATGGGGAAATGTTATACAAGAAACTATGTCGCAACACGTTTTTACTAAATTAGGCAAGCTGAAGTTGTCATGGCTTAATTAAATGAATGCTTGCATAAATATGTTAGTATCTCTAGTCAGAATCGGTAGTCCTCAAAGTCAACGTTGTGTTGCCAATTTAGTTTCTAGACAATAAAGGCACTGGCTTTTTAACATCAGTGCTGTACGTGTTGCAAAATAAAACAGAAACAATTCTCATTGGTGAAGGATTTCAATAAAGTTTAATAATATCCACATGTACAATAAATATTTCTGGGCCCTCAAGCACTTATATTTCCTTTTGAACTTGTGAACAAAAATTGATTCAAGGTGACAAATTTGTAATCCATTATGATGGATGGAGCTGCCTTTGAAAAAAAAGATAATGGTATATCATTTATATTTTCTCCATGAGTAGATTTGGAAAAAAATTATCTAAAAGGAAGACAGCTGCAATGAAATAAAGTAAATGCAGACAACTGTCATATTAGTTTTTATTAAAGCAAGTGCCATTTAATTATGAGTTCAAAGAAAGGAAAATGATACAAATATTGCTTTTGGCTACCACAACTGTCCTTGTAGCCACTTGGACTAAACCAATATATTAATTACATATCTAACATTAATTAAGTAAACTATGATCTTTAAATTCAATTTTCAAGCTGGAAAAACAAGTGTCGTGAGATTAAACAGAAACACGCGTGAGCATTTCTGAACCTATTTGCAAAATACAGCTTCGCCATTAAAAGCTCAGATGCTATAGTTTTGCAATACATAATAGAGAACAACTGTTGCACGTGTGGTATAACAGCCATAGTTGATTTCTTAATGGTATTTAGTGTATTTACATATTTATTCCCCATTGCCATGTAGTTTTATTAAACCCTCTTCTATTAAAATTCAAAACATCATATTTACAGATTCTGATGGTGGAGGAGATTGTACTCAGCGCTCATGGTCAGGCCGCACACAGCCTGATGTTAAAAGCTTCGCAAGGAAAAAAGGACGTACTAAAGATATCCACAGGGTCACAGGGAAATAGTAACTTTCAGCCTACCTCTCCTTTTCGCCCTGCAGTGATATTGAATGTGTGTCGTGTTGGAGTAAAGAGAGGCAGAGTTTGGCCACAGGTGTGGGAGGAGGCAGGTACTTATTTGTTTATAAGAGAATAATAACGAACCTGTGCTAAGGTGACTAGAACGGATATCTGTCAACACAGCATACTTTTGCTCAAAGAAGAGAGAAGGCTTTATGGGAAAAGGCATGTGAATTAAAGGGTGTTTGCCAGGTAAATGCCACTGGCTTGCTGGACTGACTCACTCTATGTGAGAACCAAACATAAGAGAGAGGACTTTTCCTTTATCTGCATTCCATAATATAATATCCAAAAGAAAAAGAGAAGACAATTGTAGACTGTGTTTTTAACTAAGTTATGAGAGGTGCCACACAGTGGTGATCTGAAGGAAATGTATACTTTCCCATTCTGTAAGGCTTTTACAGGCCTTATGTGAAATATAAGCGAAAGATGTAAAACCAACAATTATGTGTTGCTAATAAGAGCTAAGAAAAGCATAGCAAAAGTATGCAATAAGTAGTCAATGATATAAACCATTACAAGCCCTTCTTATATAGCTGAAGCCAGATGGTGTTCCAAATTACATCACTGTAAATCCAGAATAGTTCCACTGAAGCCAGTGAATCTACTCCAGATGAGAAAAGAATTTTGTCTGTGATCTATTCACTTCAGATCAGTTCATATCCATATGTCCATAGTTTACTGTAGTATTTTTTAAATGAAGAAAATACCTGAAATGATCCAGTGATCTCCAGCATAGTGTTTGTCTGAAAAAGCAATCTTCTCTAGCAGGTGAGCTTCTGCCTACTACATTACTATAAATATGGACTGAAATCAACAGACCAAGTTCGTGTTGAAGACGGAAGAATAGTAAACCATCTCTTCCAATTTCACGTATATAGTGGCTTAAAACCAGAATCCAGAATAGGTTACTCAAGAGGCCTGCCTGTTATGCATAGCTGTCAAAATACAGCAGAAATTAGAGAAGTTTATGACTTGCCTTGCACACGCAGTGCATTTATATCTATAAAACCAGTGCGATTGCACGAGATCTTCTGCTCTTTAAGTAAATGCGCATGAATGATGGGCAATGGCAGGACTTTGTAGATGCCAGGGTTCCTTTCAAGGCACAGCAGACGTGCATCATCAGAAGACTGCAGACTTTATTTCCTCCAGAGAAAATGGTAAGAAATAGAGTACAGATTGCAGAAACTCAACTACTGTTCAAGTATATTTGCAGCATACCTGATGGTGAGCGATAGCATGTTCTGTGTATGTTAACAAAATTATTTTGCCACTGATTTGCTCAAAGATAGACACTGCATTACAGAAGGTAATTTGCTTTGCATTAACCCAGCAGATGAGACAGTTTAGTAGGAGCAGAGATATAGTAAGGGGATTTAAAGTGCTTAAACCTTTCTCTCCTGAATGATTGATTACTAGTCAGATGTCTCCAAAGGGCTAAGGGCTTGTCAATAGAAAGCAAAAATTGCTGGGGTGTTTCTCATCTCTTCCTTGAGGGAGTTCAGAGTTCTCATTCAATATTGTAATTGTGTAGCTTTTACTCACTCAAAACACCGGTTCATCTTGTGAATGTAGCTATCTAACTGAGCAAAAATCATCATTTCTAAGGCCCACTCAGATTAGTAAAAAGTTGCTTTTTGCCTAAGAATGCAGGAATTTGAATGTAGCTGTTTGAATACGTGCCTGGAAAATGGAAAATATGGGTAAGTTTCCTTACATCTCTAGAGGTAATTTGAATTCAAAAAGACAACCGGCCATGCCAGGCCTCGTTCAACTTCCCACTCGCGTCCAACCATTAGGTTGAAAGACCTCTGACTCTTTCACGGATGGCCTTTTTCCTTCCCGCTTCTGAAGATACCCTGCCCTGTAGCCAAGGCCCAGCCCTCACCGAACCAGGAGAAGAGTAAGGGGGAAGGACTCTGTTTCTACAACACAGTGGCAGGGACCTAATGTGGAAAAGCAATACTGGATCTTTTCTTCCGCTTGTCCTTGATCTTTGTTTTTTGGTGTTTTTTCAGCTGCTCTGTGATTCTGGCTACGTTTTAGAGCTGCATAACGTGAATGGGAATAGTCCTGGGAGCAGAGCCCAGTTCCATCTTTCCAGCTGAGTACCAAAACCATGAGGCTGTGCCATCCAATCCCCTTTAGCTTGGTCTCCTGCTGGTGATTTGACCTTGGGACACCAGAGGAAACAATGGTTCGACTGCAGCAGGAGGGCTAACAGTCCCTGTCCTGCTGCCCAGCCTAGCCGATAGCCTGGGGATTTGCCTCTTTCTGTCAAAAAGTGGGCTTGGATTTCTCAGGGTGAGAAGGTTCTTGATCCTTCATTTGTCACTGCTGTTTGGCAAAGGTGAGCTTTTCTAGAGAGGTTTCCAAGGGACTGTGTCCATAGATGTTGCCTTTGGTGCTGACCTCAGTACTGGCTGTGTGTGAATTTGCTCAGGATATGCCAAAACTTGGATCCCTTTGAGGACATAGGTCTTTAGACAGCAAGGTCCTATACCATAGGTTTTATGCCATGAAATCCTAAGCACCTCTCTGCCAGGTCTCTTGGCACTGCCTACACAGGCTGAAACGTGTTTCTGCACAATGCTCCCAGGCCTGATCAGCTGAGATACTTCCTAGTTTAGCACGGGCATGACAAGCAAAGGTAAGCATCTCTGAGATTAAGGATTGCAATAGACTATGAGTTCAGTTGCTCTGTGAGGACCTGCACAGCACAGAGATGGTGCTGTGGTAGTCTCCAGAACGTGCATTCACGTGCACTCCTGACTTGCAAGCTGCAGGTTCAGACTACAAGTATTTCCAGTTGACACATCATCTGAGCAAGCACTGACCACCTCCTGCACCCTGGTTTTCATGGGGAGAAAATTGATAACGACAGCCCAGGTGGGAGCTTTGGTGCACTATGGTTGTTAAGTGTTAGAGAAGGAGGACACCCATTCCAGCTGCCTTCTGAGCACTGAAGCAGGTGTGGTTTTAGGTAGAGGTTGTTCCTCTGATCTCTGAACTCTGAGATGATTGTCTAAGCTGAAGAGATCCATCTTTATTATAGTACTATAATATCAAATGGAATTCACAGAGCATTGTGTACAACTGCAGATATTATCTTAAGAATGGGCTATTACTTTTCCTTTCCATTGTTTTGCAGTTTGCAAGGCTCACAGTCAGTTTATCTCCCTGCAGAGCAGATAATATCCTTTGATTTGAGGGTAGTTACACATAACATATAGAGGAGAACAGGACCTTCACATCTCCTTTTAAAAACAACCAAATAAATGTTGAGCAGGGATTTCAGTTTAACACTGAAAATAAATTGAATCGTTGAGTTTTTCAGCAAAGATTGAGACAACACTTCTAAAATTGTGATAAACCCTTTTCTAGTGGTTCTACTGTTAGACTGAAAAATTTTAAGATTCTTAAAAACTCATACACAAAACAAAGCTTATGCATTTCTCTGCTTTGTTCTGCAATGCTGTACTGTTGAACGTCATCCTTTTGGCAACACATGGCAACAACAACTTACAGTGGTAGAAAATAATCTTGAATGCTGCTGTTGAGACAGAATCCACTCATGGTGTTGACTCCAGCTGGAATTCTGCTGGAGCCCTGCAACATCGACACTGAGCAACACCTCTGTGTGTTGGTTTTCATCAGTTTTACATGCTGTAAAATTCAACTTCAAATTGACCCTCATCTTTGTCAGAACAGTGATTTCTTTTTTGTCGTCATCTACTAACTCGAAGGAGCAAAGATAAGGTAAGTGAAATTACCTCCTTAAAACTCTGTAAATGTCTTTTTAGAATAAATAGGAAGAATGAACATCATGCGTAAGTCTTAAATCATGTAGAGCCTGATGTAACTGCCAGTGACAGCTGAAACGCATATGCTCTATTATATGATGCTATTAAATAGTAGGAGAAAGTTCCAAATTTTTAAGAGTTATAAAAGTTAGAGAAGCCAGAAAGTCCTTCAGGGAAGAGCTTCTAAATATTTTAAGGGTATATTAGAAATCAGAATGGTGAAGGAGAAAGCAGAGGAAGGAGCAGAGCACATTTTTACAGCACACTGAAAATTCTTATTCTCTTAGGGGATATTTTTATCTTTCTTTAACACAGTATTTTCTATCCATAAGTAAGCGAGGATAGTGGTTTTTTGGCTAAATATTTCACTGTGCATATTCTTCAAAGTTACCTTTCCCTATGTATTACCTGCCTGATGAAGAAAACAACCATTGACCTTGTGGCTGGAGTCAAGTGTAACAAAACAACTACACGTAGATTAAAAAAACTTTTCTGAAGCACACCGAGGTCATTCATTTTAAGTAAATTATTTCACATTTCAGAGCAAAATCTGTTTTATTTTCTTCCAGAGTTCTGTGCAGAACATCTACATGTAAATAAACTCTAAACAAAATCTATATTGTCTTGAAGTTCACAGCTAGGCTCTCCACCCAACAGTTGGAGTCCAGCGCGGTAACGTATTTCATGGTGAAATAAGGTCTTTTAGCTGATCCTTGGGGATTTTTATTTCTGTATGTTTTAACCCTCATAGCTGAAAGATGTCTTAGATAATTATGTTAAGTTCAATTTAAAGACAGACACACTCATTTTCCTCATTAAAGATCACGGAACCATTTTTTTTCCTAAAGGAAATTTGTATAGCTGAAGTCATCTGGATCACAACCTTGGCTTTGGGTCTGACTGATGAGGAGTCTAACTGTTGCATACAGCTATGTGCATCCATTTCATGTGTTTTGAGTTTTAAATCTCTTTGGAGAGTGTTGTGCCTGTTGCCTATAAGTGCTCATTCTCCCACTTTTTCTCCGAATATGTGAATTGTTAATGAATCATCCGATAAATTGTGCTCAGTAATATGCAGAATATATCCTGGGCTGGCAAGATCAGTCAAACTTTTGGAGGTGAACTGACAACAGTTTTCTGTGGTTGTTCTATTACAGCAGATCTGAGGTGTTCAAACACAGGGTATTAATGTCATTCCAGGCATGGTGATTTCAGGTGGGGTTACGCTGGCGGCCCTCTGGAAGGACACATGTCCTAGACAACACAAAGCGTCTACAATGGTATAGGTGCATATGCTTGGTAAATCCCACACTTAAGCATCTCTAAGTCAGCCCTGACTCGGAATAAGACACACTCATGGAAAGAAGAGGTAGATGGTGGTTTGCAATATTGTGTATCATCCCTTGGTGTGGTGACTTAACCACGTCTACAGATGCCCTTCTTTTCCATCTTTGTTGGAAAAGCACTAGGAAGATGAAATTTTTTCTTGTAATTACCTATCAGTGTTGCATGTAGCATTCAATAGAGTAGAATAGAATAGAACAGAACAGAACAGAATATTTCAGTCGGAAGGAACCTACAACAATCAGTCCAACTGCCTGACAACCTCAGAGCTGACCAAAAGTTAAAGCATGTTGTTAAGGGCATTGTCCAAATGCCTCTTAAACACTGACAGACTTGGGGCATTAACCGTCTCTCTAGGAAGCTTGTTCCAGTGTTAACCACCCTCTCGGTAAAGAAATGTTTCCTAATGTCCAGTCTAAACTTCTTCTGGCACAGCTTTGAACCATTCACACATGTCCTGTCTCCCCACTTCACCTCCTCAGGAGGCTGTAGAGAGCAATAAGGTTGCCCTCAAGATGATCAGAAGTTTCCTGGTGTTTCATCTAGTGAAACATGTTAGTGCAAAGAATCTGCCACATTTTTTTCTTACTAAGGATCTCCAAAACGCATTGTTTTGTATTTTGGGACTTTTCAATAAAGTGATTTCAAGTAAGAGAATGTAAATAGAATTTATCATGAGATGATAACACCAAAGGGAATAGCTGTGAACAGACTGGAAGAGAACTTATGTATGTGACATTGTCTGTTCATATCTGGTGCATATTGTGATCATCATTATTTGAATTATTCTTTTCCTTTCTACTCGACAGGCCTATCCATTATGAAAATTGTTATTGTTTCAGTGAGAATACAAGTTGTTCTGAGTTTTGGGAAGCAGATTATAGCTATTGTTGCCAGTTCCTAAAATGCCTGTTGGGCATCACTATTTTATTCAGTAAATAAAGAGTTTAAAACAATTATTGTTATTTGTTAGAATGAACATATTTGAATCCCTTCTTCTTGCCTCTATAGTGCAGGGCCTTTCAGTCAACGTTTTCTATTTCTAGCTACTACCAGCGTTTGCAAGCTGAAAATGCTTTAGCAGTCAGGGTATGAAAATGAGAGATGCCATAGTTGTGAGGAAGGAATAGTTCATTTTCAACTACTATTATTTTTGTCATCTGTAAGGAATAAATATGGGATTTGTAGGAGCCAAAACCATCAGTACTGCAATTAAAGGCCAAACTCTTTGAAGCAGGGATGGGAGTGGCTGTCCCCTCTGCAGATCAGGCAGAACCCATACAGGGTTGTTAGTAGTGGGTACTACTGAAGATGCTATTGGTAGTTGTATCACCTGTTTTAGCCTAAATTATCAGTCCTGTGTATTCCCAGCTCCCCTTGATATTGTTGGGAACTAGGTACCATAATATTTTTGAGTATTGCAGTACTTAGGGATTTACACTGGAGCCTGTAAGCCCTCTGGGCAGAGCTTTTGCTGCAGTTTGAGGAAGTTCCTTACATAGGAAGTGTGACTTGCCAGACCTTTGAAGTCTTTTTGTTTTTAAAGACAACAAAAACTTTCTTCTTTGGAGTCATTCAAGGGGTCCCTTCCCTTCCCTTCCCTTCCCTTCCCTCTCCTCTCCCATTCAAACAGAATTAGAGGAAATTAATTGCACATGGTGTTAAACTGCAGGAGGCCAGCTCAAAGAATTTCCATTTTTAGTTTATAAAACTCTTCCCTACAATCACTATAGCTGGAGCTCACTGCACTTGAAGTCCAGTTTCATACCTATCTGATAACACTCAATCTAAAATATTGCGGTCATATCTGTTATGTTATGGGACTGATTTATGATTGTCCTTCAAAACATGAGGGTAATCTACAGAGCCTTGCTGTCTTTAACTGTACTACAGTAAATAATATAATGGCTTTAAAATGAAATTGATCCTCACGACACCATCAATTGTGATGCTGCTAACTACATCTCATAATAATGATTTTTTTTCATTGTTAGCAGAATTCAGAAAAAGATAACAATAAAAGCAAGCAAAAGAAACCCAAATCCAGGCTCTGAAAAAAAATATGTAAGTAAATGACTCTATCTTCCCTGGACATGACAGCTAGTTTCTGTTGGGTTACACCACTTCTAAGTGTCTGAGCTCAGCAATTATGATTCACAGTGAGCAACTGACCTCACATGGGATTATGAGAGAAAGGGCAAGTTGTAAATTCTTGGAACTCTTAATTTCAGGGTTAGAGACATAGATACCTGCAACAGGTAGCCTGGACACCATCTAGCTGGGTAGTTGAAGGAGAAAAGGAGGGCGGTGGATGTTGTC
>VXAK01019270.1:0-10662 GCA_013399435.1 Arenaria interpres
ACTAGTCTGTGATTCTATGATTCAAGCCTAGATACACCCAAACAAGCAGGGCATAATACAGATACAGTAACAGCCCACGGCCTGATTTCAAGATAGTAAATTTGTCCACATGTAACTGGGGGCTCAGTCAGGATTTTTAATATCCTTATTGATGCATGAAAAGGAGAAAAGAACCCAAAAAAGCAGCCCAACTCATAGCCGGAAACTGCAGGATTGATAATTACAAGGTTCTTACAAAATGGGTTTTTTTCTTTAGCAAATGAATATGAAACAGTAAACCTGAATCCTTTTGCTATCATATTAAACAAGTTTCCCAGCTTAACGGATGTACAATATGCACTGTCTAAACCACTAAAGTGGAAAAAAAAATGAACAAGGAACTGTAATCAGAAGGTGTTCCCTTTAATTAAAAAAAATAAGTAAAAGAAAAATGATAAGTGCCACAATACTTCCTAATTTTGTAAATTGTGCTTTAAATGAACACTTGTTACCTTGAATACCTTACTAATTTGACTGAGATATGCACCACAAATTGCTTAACTCACCTAATCAGCAAAAAAAGATCACAAAAAGAGAAGACGGTTTATCACAACATACATTTCCTTCTTTACTTCAAAAGGAGACCATGGTGTAGTTATATCTATTTGATTGAACTACATTGTATCCTGTAGCTGCAAATCTAAGAAATCTGTAGACATGGTGGAATCTTAGAAGCATTATAAAAACATGAAAACACTAAACTTTAATGTTGAAGGGAAAAGAAAAATACATTTTTCTGAAATACTTCAGGCACAACTGGCAATACATAATCCTTGACAATCTATAAAATAATCCTCTGACTGGTATTTGCCAGTCTGCCAGATACTCCATAGTATCTAACTATGGCTAACAGAGGCAGTAAGAAGTCATTGATAAAAATCTGTCTGAAGGAGAAGAGTAACAATACAGTCTATGTTATTTTTTAAGATAAACTGTGTACAGAGTTATACATAGAATTTGAAATACATAATTAACCTTTCACTTACCCATAGCAAAATGCCTTACCCTATGGTAAACACTTCCACAGAAGGCTATAAAGATATTGGCACATGGCAGGAGGACCTTTCCTTCCACATGTTCAGGAAGAAAGGTAACTAACTGCTTGGAATTTTTGCAGATAAATCTTCTGTCCTCACCCATGCAGCCTATACAAGGAGGTCATAAATCCTCCGCATCAACGGTTTTGCACCCTTTGAATTTGTCATAGCAGGCACACCCCTGTAACAGGCTAACTCATCACATTTGTGTGGGAGGCAGAGAAGGTCTGGAGGCATGGCTCTGCACCCAGTCATACGTGGGAATCCTCTTTCTAGGATGAAATAGTAGCTTCTCATCCTGATCACCAGAAGTGGCCCAGACACAGAAAACTGACCTTCCTGAGTTCTTCACCTAGATTTTCCTATTAGCAAAGCAAAAGAGAAGGAAAGAAGGAAAGGGGAGAAGGAAAGTGTGCTAAATAACAGTGGGCTTGCTTTGCATGTTAGCCACAAACCCAGAAAGCTTCTTCAGGGGCTATCCTCATAAGCACTTATATTTAACTGCAATAACTCACTAGTAATACTTAAACAACAGGTAATACTGACCAGTATTTAAAGCACTCACACAAGTTTATATAACATTTTGTTTCTAATAGTAATTACATAAAATATGATGTGCTTATACAGGAGCTTGAAAAGGATAGATACTCTCTCCAATTAGCAGAATGACATTCAAACCTTTCCAAAACAGGTAAATGGTTCATTTAGTCAGGCAAAATATGGAGACAGCCTACGTTTTGAATCCACATTGAATAAAAAGAATGCTTTACAAGGAGGCGTACACTGAAGACATCTCTACACAGCAAAGACTGAAGCTGTCATGCATATTCCAGCAGTACAGTAAACAAGAGGTAGGATATGAGCTGATGAGCAGTTCTGAGGACTGAAGACTCTGAGAAGCCCCTAAGGCTGAATTTACACTTGAAATCTTTTAAATATAGAGGTATTGCATTCATACTGAAAAAGAGTGTATGTAAACGGACTTCATACGTATGATGCTAGTCACTGACCTAAGGATGTGGCTCAGCTGGCTGACTGGGACACAGATCCTGGTGGGAGATCAGTAAATCTTTCCAGACTCAACAGTCAGCTAGCTCACTGTAGCATGGGTACTTCTGAAGCCGATCTAGAATAAAAGGTGGCAGTACAGGGAGGTACTTCTCCGTATCACCAAAAAGTCAGCATTTTCTGAAGACTTGCCCTCTAACATGCAATAAACTTCTTTTCTTTGTTCTTTTGCTTCTGGGTGTTTTTTTTTTTTAACCTTAACAGCTGCCCAGTGCTAAGAGGGTGTTTACCCAAATGTCAGGCAAACCTTTTCCTGGTAGGTGGAGAACTGTTGTACATTGTCCTGCCATCACTGTGGCAAACATCCCACCCAAACTCTGGCACCACAGAAGTCTGGGGGACACCCTCTTGCTGCAGGTCTTGCTGATAAGGCAAAGCACTCATCAGGCAGAAGCGGCAGCTTGGAAGAAGGTCTTGCATGACACAACCATTCAGATTTATGTCAGCGTACCTAGATATTTTAAGCAGAAAGACGGAATGAAAGGTTAGTTCCGTGACATTTCTAATGTAGGGTGAGTTACAATATTAGCAAAAGCTGGGGGCAGAAGCAGACTGGCTATATAGAGAGAAATAAATTTGTATGAGCAGTAGTCACAGAGTTTTAAGTGAGCTGCTAGAGATTTCAGTTTCTCTTGTAGCTTGGGATAAAAATATTTGCCTTTAAATGGTCTGCTTAGCTATCAAGTAATATGATACTGAGATCTTACCTAACATGAGTGTTATTCTCCCAGCCATGCCATAGACTCCTGCCCTTCCCTTGCCTTGGGACAAGACACATCTTCAGGACTACTGGAAGACACAGGTCTCTGAGGATACCTGATGACTGTGCTCTACCAGTGTATGCCAAGGCACCCACTCTGTAGCTCTGCCCTGTGCTTCCCTAGTATCTGCACAATGGCACATCTGCCCAGGGGAGCAGCAGTCCTGAATGAAAGTAACACTGGCAGCCTTGTTCTGAGCGAGGAAAAGGCCCTATAATAGACTTTGTCAGAATCTGTGTCATAAACACATGCTGTCATGAAAAGCAGAAAGCCACTCGTCTGTGCTTTCATACTTCTGCAGCTGGCAACTCTTATATCAGTAAGTAATCATGTATAGAGCTTTACAGTAAATCAATATTTCCCCCGAAGGGTTTTTTCTCCCAAAAGAACGCATGTCCTAATCCAGACAGAAAAGTCTAAGTAAGGACTGATTTAATGGAAATGGAATGGAAAATCTAAAAACAAGTCTTCTTTGGGGTTCAACTACAAATAACCCTCGCCCCTTTGGCTGTAAAGTTATCACCATAAATTGCTCCGTGAGACAAGTAAACCAACAGAGCTTCTGAAATAATAGAAACAATGATGGATATGATGGTCACTTGCATGTCTCTTGGAAATAGGTGTTTTGCTTCTTCAGTAATGGGTGAGAGGAGAACTCAGTTCTCCCAAGAATACCTCTAAGTTTGGCCAACACCTAGCTCTTTTCTATTTCTTCTTGTACAATAACTGTCTGGGGGAGAGTATCTGTTGTTCATCTCAGTGGCCAGTCCAGCCCAAATCATGACACGTAGTATAATGATATTTTTTATGTCCCTGTGTATCCAGACTTTGGCAATTCTTAACTGGTGAATGTTAGCCTACTCTTTCAATGAACTGCTTTATCCTATTTGAACACAAGGTGCAGGTGTGCACAACTGTAATCATACAGGGATTTAGCAGGCAAACACATGTATTTTGTTCACGAGATCAGTACCTCCCACAAATTACTTCTATGCTTTATATACTTTGTTTCATTAGTTAACACATTAGTTTTAGTATAATTCAATGCTATTTTGGCAACTTACTATGTTTGCAATGTATTGCTTCTCTATTTTATTCTTTGAGGTGAATGCTTGCATTGTCAATAACTGGAATGCTGCTAAAATTATGCTATTAAACTATTTTGGTAAAAGAGATAACCATAAGCTCTTGATTTAATTATCGTAGTAGAGTTATAAAACATCTTCATAAGAGACTGCAGGGAAATAAGACTCTCCCTGAATATCTCTGCCTTGATATATTTTGATCTACTGCAACAAAAAGAAATAGTGTTTGTTTAGCATCCAGAGTACAAAATAATAAAAAGAAAGGTCACGTTTTAAAATTTTCACTGAATGAGAGTCACTGCATATTTGCTCGATGCCTAGCTTTAATCATGTAAATCATTTTATAGTGAATTTCCTAAAGATTTTCATAAAGGCTTTCATTCCTAAGTTCCCCTTCCAGAGGGATTGTGGGATCAACTCTAAAACAAAATGCCTAGCATTGACTAATTAATACTGAAAGGCAGTGAAACTTTTCCATCTAAATAAATTCATCTTAAGTCTAACCCACTGCCAGCAGAAAAATCAGCTTCTAAACAAAGGCAGGCATCTATATTGTTCTATTTCACGTGTCTTTCTTGCCTGAGTTGCTTAAATGATAAAAAAGAATCAATTCACCTTAACACAACAAAAATATTTTTCATTTATATATAAAGTATATGTATTCTATATATTATAAACATGTATGTGTGTATTTTTTTATATATACGCAAACCTTGTAATCCTATATATTGACTTCAAGCATGCACAAATACACAGTGCCACTGCTATTGAGAATGTTTATCAAGACTTTAAATCTAAAAGAACCTGCTAATTTTTTAATTATTTCTGAAACACAGTACATAAATATTTATAACTGTTTTAAAGTTTCAACAGACAGCTGTATATATCTATTAATCAACTGACAAATAAGATTACATATAAAAACGTATCAAGATTTGCCAACATGCTGAAAAAAGGTTATTCTTTTTTCTCCCACAGAGATGATAGATAACGTGTAAAGTCCTTCTTCAGTAGCTAGGGATTCATATAAACAAAGAGGCCTTGGAGAAGATATGAACGCTTGTTGTTCATATCTTGTTGATGAAGAGGCACAGAGAGAGAACAGCATTTGCCAAAAAAAACATACTTATATGCCATTGATACCAGGACCAAAGGAAAGAAGGTAGAACAATACTAAGCAATACTTTCCACATCTATTAACACATTTCTGAAGTATGATGAAGATTTTACGTGACTAAATCAGTTGCTGGGGAAAGGAAATATCTGAAGAAAAGCTGTGCAACAACATGCAATATTTTCATTGTATTTCAGAGTATAGTTTCCTTCTGTTGACAGGATGTATTTTCACTTGATTTTACTGGAATAAACGGGATTTTTTTCTACTTTTCCTGTATCAGAGTTGCACACCAGAGTAGCTGTAGAAATCTCTACACAACATGAGAATATGGGGCATCTTCTCCAGTAAGAAAATAATTTAAAAGTATATCCCATAAACCTCTGTAAGAAAAGAAGAATTCATTCTATTTGGGACACATATATAAATTCTCACTATATATTAATAGTGTGTTTATATTTGTCCCCTGTGAAAGCATTCTGGCAGCACCTCACAGTCAAATCATATGGTATGGATTCAGAACCCCTATAAAAAACAGGCAAAGGATTCAGCTGGGGTTATAAGAATATATTTTATCTTATCTTGAAAAGCAATTTCTTAAGTCAACTCTAAAGTCTCATTCCTTGTTAGTAATGGGAAAGATATCATTGGGAAGCAAATTTTCCTTCTGAAAATTTCCTATTCTCTATCTCAAATGGGGTTGAAAACAACACATCTTCAAAGAAAATACCTTTTTCTGATTTTTTATGTGTATGTGGAAAAAGTAAGATTGCCGACATCATGCACAAAAGTATTTACAAAGTACAGATGTTAAGTGGACCGGGCTTTCACAAGATTCCACAGAAATCCCACGTCGGCAGTTCTTCAAGTACAATACTTTTTATGTTTTTATTTTACAGCTGTATGTTTTTGCATGCAAAAACTCAGAAATGCTAGAATCAGAAGTGCATACATTGGACTAAAATTTATTCTATTATTTTAAAGTAAACATATTCTGGATTATGCCTCAATTTTTTGCATGTGCCAAAAGTTTTGTTTGAAAACAGCTACATTTGGAAAAAACTTTAGTTCTATACTTTTCAGGTTTAATTTAAAAAATATATACTGTCGTGTGAATGCAATTATTGCAGTGTGATATTAATCAGTGTGAACCACTTAAGAGTATGCAGTATCACAGATGAACTGTTTTGTTTTCACAGTTGCATATTTTAATTCAGTGAACACTTTTGAGACTGTTTTGCTCGCTAGCTTGAACTTCCACTACATTTCCCTATAAAGCACCATGCAGATTAGTTCCAGCAGCTTATGTTCTGCAGCAGAATTCATGAAAAGCTTCTGCAGCCACAACATTATGCTCTAATAGCTGAAAATTAGACATTTGAAACTGTAAATATGGACACTGTAAATATATTTAGTTATTAAAGAACTACTACCTCCGTCGTTAAGTAGAACTGGTTGATGAGGAGTATTATTAAAGTAGACCCATAAATGTGGTCAGTTTGCAAACTGAAAAGATATTTTCTGATTTGCCTATTCTGCCTACCCAGCTAGAGACTTTTCACCATCGCTCTAGCAACTTTACAGAGCAGCTGGGTCTGGTGGAAGAGCACTGCACTTAGGTGTTTTGTAAGTCTCACCGCTGTCAATAATTTCCTGGACACCCACAAGCAAATGACTTAAATCCTCTACATCTTTATTTCATCCCCAGTAAAATCAAAAGCTGGATACTTTGCATTAAACAATACTTACTAAAGCTTGTAAACAAACATTGCTTTGTAGACCATGAGGATCTATCAACAATAAGTGTTCCGTAAGAGCTACGTGGTACCATCATCATCATTATTATTATTATTATCATTTATTATTATTATTATTAAATCTGTGGTAGAGTGAGTCAGACTTCATTGGGTTCATAACGCTGCTGAAGGGCTGTAAGGGAGACAGGTTCAATGTCGCCACACCACAGCAAGCTGTCAGCAATCTGTCAGCACAGCTTGGTTTCATACCAGGCCCTTGTAAGGCTCATTAATTCTGAAGATTTTTATCAGGCCTGAGTGGTGTTAAGGATAATAGTCACCTAGGAACAGGACCATACTGAGGCCTGCCTTCATAGTTTCTGTCTCTGACCCAAGAAAAGGTTTTGCGTAGGTTCAAAAAACTTGGCTGGTACGTTTTTAACAGTTTATTGTGATGTTTGCAGGGCAGCTTCCCACTTACTTATTTCCTTTCAGGAGGAGGCTTTGTACAGACTAACCACCTGGCCTTTTCTTTTCATTCCTGCTCAGACTTGAGAAAAAAAGTAAGCAAAAGTGAATGACACTGCAGCACCTGCATTCAACATGTGGTGCCAAAACATGGCCCCTACATTTGGTGGCAAAGGCGGTGTTTCTGAGACGTTCTAATTTCTCAGGAAGCTAAGGGTACGTTTAAAGTGTCCTGTGATTAATTAAAGCAGCTTGTCTATAAGAAAAGAGATAATCCTGGTTTTGATAATTACTTCATCAGTGGTTTGCAGTGTCAAATGTCTGTGAGGATGGTGGTGTCCAATGAGAAATACATTCCCTTGTATAATTCCTATGCTAGTAAGATCCAAAAATGGGAATAAAGGTATGTTAGTACAACAACATATCCAGAAGGACTGAAATGGTTCTGAACAAGTTAGGGTAATATCTTAAGGTAAAATATGTCTCTTTCAGTCTTGTCCTTACTATTTAAAGTATTTGGTCAACTTCTGTCCCTAATTTCAGCATGTGTTCTGAGATAATAAAAAGACAAAAATCCTTGTATCAGCAAATATAATGTGATGGTGCTGTGGAAAACAGGCCTAGACAGCTTTTTCTGTTTACCTCACATTGTTTCCTCTGTGTCTCCCTATACCCTGTTTATTTTTACTTTTTATCTTTTTGCTTGCCTTTCCTGTCTAATTTCAAAGGGCTTTTTTTAGTCTTTAAACTTTTAGCTTGACTGATTGAAGCACAATTTAAATCTGCTATTTTTTTAAAACAAACAAAAAAAAACAAAAACAAAAACAAAAACCCTTGTGCATTTTTTTCTCTATGGAAAGAAGATAAATCAACCAAAAAGAAAAACTGAAACGTCTTGCTGTAACACTGATACTCTTTTTGGGAAAAAAAAAAACCAAACCACAAACCCAAGTAGATTGTAAATTCCACAAACCCAAGTAGATTGTAAATTTAACTTTATGTCTATTTATAGTAAGAAGGAAGCAGAAACGCTTTTATTTTTTTTCTTAGAGGCTACGCTGGATACCTTTCAAACAGGTGGGCAAAGAGCACCACCGCAAAGCCATGAATCATTGGTATCTTGCTCCTACTCAAAACCCACAGCAAATCAATCCTGGTTAGAATAGAAAGAAAAAAAGAAAAACATTCTTCCAGGGAGCCCTGAAGTCTTCTAGGGGAAAGCCACATATGTTGCAGTTTCCATCATGTTAGCTCCATTAAGGCTGTTACTCGTAATCTGGGTTAGCTGCTAAAGAGAAAAGTAATTCTGTGAATTCTGTGTCTACTTGCAAAGATCTGCTAAAATCATAGCTGCCCTGCATATACACTGAAGGGAATACTACAGTACAGAATAAAAGGATGCAATAAGAACATGCAACACAGCAATTCAGTTCATCCTTAAGCACATACTTAATTTGCAGCATATTGGAGTAGCTTCAGTTATTTCAATGAGAATATTCCCATAAACAGTGTCATGCAGAAATGTTTGCAGAACTGAAGCCTTCACTTCGTGGTGTGTTTAAACAGCTTCACAAAAGATGCCTATGTTCCTAATCAGATGTAAATTGCTGTTATTCCCTCCCAAGACATGAAAGTGTTAAAATGTTAAAGAAATAACAGTAATTAGTATTATACTCTTCAGATACTTTGCTATAATATAAATAATTTAATAAGATTTTCACTGAAATATTATTTGCCTGGCTTGCAGTGCTTCCTTTAGATGAACTCCTCTTTCCTCTCTATCTCTTAGATACTACCTTTGTATTTTTTAACACTAGATTTACCCAGGTCTGTTCTATACCACTGTCTTGGTTTTGCAGTTCATTTGTTCTTTTAGATGTACACTGTATATAGGATTATAAAATTATGCTATAGTATTTTGGGTCTCATTAGTTTTGACAGACGAGAAACAGCACTTTAAGTTCACCAACACTTGCTATAAAACCAAACCACAACTTACCTAAAGACAGACATACGTTTGCTTCTTGACTGTTGATTGATTGTGCCCTTAGTTAAATGTAACAAAACCCAAAACAACTATGCCATTACCCAATTAAACTCATCAGTAGATATATATCACTGGAAACAAACACATTTCATTGAAACATTTACCTACTGTTACGTTAAACAGTTTCACACTTTTATATTCTATGTATTTGTTTTTCTGACAACATGAACATTTATAATCACTCCCTACAGTTATCAGTCTCTCTATGGGGAAAACACTGAGCTCTTCAACGACTTCCAACATAGCAAACTATTNGGCCTTCAAGCCCTTCCAAAAAACAAAATTTTTTCCTTTTTTTTTTTTTTTTTTAAATTAATCCATAATTTGGTAAACTGTTCAGCAGTAGCGTTAATTAAAATATCGGTACCTCAACACTTTATGTTGCCTAGTAAGGCTATGGCCATTGTCTATTTTGTTACAAAAATATTTTTTTTGGTTTTGTGCAAATTTTCCCATTAAAAAATAATATATAAAAATGCAACATGCAATCCACAGGGAGAAAAAAAAATACAGAAAGTGCCAGTATTTTTATGGCTGAAAATAATTCCATCGCAGTAGACCACGAAGATAAAAATACAGTTGTTTACCATAATCCTATATAGATTTTTAAGCATTACACTGCCCATTTAAAAAATTGGTAATATGTGAAAATATGGAGACAGCAGTAAAGTTACAGATTTGTCATACGTTGCACATAGGAACTTTGTGTCTCTTACTTCAGAAGATATTAATGTGAGTTTTCAAACTGCCCAGTACCTAGAATTTACCCTTTGCCATAGATAATTTTCATGTTTTGAATGTGGATTAATGAGAAAATACTAACTCAGTGCACATATATACAAAAAATTATAAAAGCGTTGCTGGTTAACAACAAATCTAATTTTTGTCTCATTTAACTAATGGCATATGGAATTTTCTGCAAGGCATATGGTGCTAATTAAACATGGTACAAGTCTCCAGATCGTCAATATAGCCATCAGATATCTAAGGAATGTTTCCCTTCAGTGTACATTATCTTTCTATTGATTTGATGGTCTGAATGCATAAAAGCCCTGGGAAATAACAATGTTTAATGATGTGGGAACTGCAGTTCTATTCTTATCTATATGAATGTTGCAGTTGCTGAGGAAAATTCTGAGATACTTAATGAGCAGGCAAATTATGAACTAACTAGGACCAGTTTGTTTTCATTTATTCATTAACCACTGATTTTTATATTTATCTTTATCTTTCTTTTTAAATTTAGAGCACTGTTCTGTGATTCTATAGGCCAGAGATCATGAAGTTAAAGATATTACCTGACTGTT
>VXAK01019280.1:256-24422 GCA_013399435.1 Arenaria interpres
CCGGGGGCACCCCAACCGCGCTGGCCCCACGGATCTGCTCCCCCGAGCTCGGCTATCGGGCCAGCGCTGGGGGCCAGCGAGAGCCCGACCTCCACGGGGGGAAACGGTCCCTGGCCCAGGGATGCTGGACCAGGGCTGAGAAGAAAACTGGGGTCACAAAACAGGGTTGGGGGGGGGATGAGCGGTCGCCCCGCTCCGCACGACAGAGACGGCGTCTGGTTATTTGGTCAGTTAACATTGGCAGGGGGCTGGGGGGGTGGGAAGAGGGACAGTGGCAGAGGATTTATATAAAAATAAAGGGGGAAGAGGGGAGAAATAGCGAGCGTGAGCGAGCAAGGTCCTGGCTACGGAGCGAGACGGTTACATTTCGTTAGCCACCAGCTCTTTGTCGGTCACGCCGTTGGAGAGCGAGCTCTGGCCCTCGTTCAGCCTCTTGACCCTGTAGGCTTCGAAGTGGATGTTGCTGGTAATATCCTTTATGTTCTGCATGTGCGTCCTGCGGGAAAGGGAGACGGGGGTGATGGCACCTCGCCGGGCACGGGTTCAGCCAGCCCAGCCCAGTCTCCGCCACCCCAGCCCTTGCACCCCCAACCTCTGCTTTCAAACACCCCTCCAGACTAAATTTCTCCTCCTGCTTTACTGGTTAACAACATATTTAGGGCACAGGAGGGAAGCAAAGGCAATTACGGGTGGCCATGGACCAGAAGTATCCAGAAGCCTTCACTGGTACCACCAGAACACGGGAGCCTTTGCTGCATAACAGCCATTTGGGAAGGCCCTGGTCCAGCAAGTCCCCGGGGTCAGGTTTTGAAGGTCCACCCAGCGACAGCTCAGATGCACTGAGTTTATCCTGCAGCCAAATTCAGGAGAAGCCCAATGTCCCCTCCAGCAAGCCAAGGGGGCTCTCCCTCCCATATCCCTGCATCAGGGACACCTCTTTCAAGAGGGACTAGTTATCGCCCAGAATCCCCAACAGCACGATCCTGGGATGCAGGAGAGTGATTTTTGGGGACTGGAGGTAGGACCCAGGTCTGTTGAAGGATCACTAAGGCCAAAAGGCTTCCCAGCTGGCTTGCAGGTGAGCTGGAGCCACACCAGGCACTGCCAGCAAGCTCGGGGTCTGTCCTGACCCATCTGCTGCTCCTCTCCTGCCTTATCTCAGCACCGCAGCTGAGAAAAGCCCTCCGAAGCCATGTCCCATTGCGTGGGGCCACCCCTCGCAGAGGGGCTGCAGCGTTGCAGCAGGCTGGGAGGGACGGAGGGACAGAGGGATGGATGAGCAAAGCAGCAGCTGCTTCATGCTGGCCTGGACCCTCCCCTTTCTTTGGATGCCACCTGGTGACCGAGGGCTACAGGGACAGGGCACGGTCCTACCGACCTGATGAGGAGGTCCCGCAGGTAGGCGAACTCACAGTGTGTCGTGTTCTCCACTGGCAGGAAAAGAGAGAAACCCATCAGCATGCACCCACGGCAGGAGCATGGCAAACGCTCGGGGCAAGGAGGACCCTACAGGGCTTCAGTAGTGTGCGGAGGGCTGAGAGGAGCACTTGCCCCCGGGGGCTGTGGGTGCAGGGCTCAAGAGTCCTCTTTGCTGTGATTTACCCAGGTGTCTGCCCCAGCTCAGCAAGACCAACTGGCTGGTGAGGTCTGACTGAGCATTCCTAGTCCCTTCCCACCATCTCCCACCAAACGAGGAAGCTCCCGGCAGCATCTCCCGACTCAACCCCCCTTGCTTTGGACCAACACAAGCTTAATTGGGCACCAAACATGGCAGCAAAAGGGACAGGGTGAGCTTTGCAGTGAGTGCTGGGCACAGCTCCACACAAGTGTCTAGTCTACAGTTTCACCACGAGCATCCTGCAACATCCCAGTCACACCAGTGACTCTGCTGCCCGGGCTGCCGGTGCCGCAGAAGGACGCGACCTCCTGCTGACAAAGGTTCCTGCCGTCTGAAGAGGGCTCAGGGCAAGCAAGAGTGTCCACAAGGGGGAAAAATCAAGGGCTGTTGATCCACCACAATTAGTCTGACAGCTCACAGTTTACTAGGCATATGAATTTGTAGGATGAACTCGATTTTAGATTTTTTTTCCACCCAAACAGGCCATGGTTGGGTCCTGGGTTCTCCCCATGCTGAAGGCAGATGCCACATGCAGAAGGTGAGCAATTTAATGAGCCCCATTAAACTCAGAGCTTCCAAGGAGGAGCACAAGAGGGCAGCAGAGCTTTAAAATACACTGATTTTCCTGGCATCTTTGTTAAGCCATCCCTCAACACAGGATTCCTATTAAAAAGACTCATAAATGAGAGAAACCTATGATATGAAGGGGAGGAAGATAAGCCGGGTGGCACTGGAGACATGCCAGTTGGCTGTCAGGGACAGGGAAACGTGTAGATGCACTAGAGCCAGGAGCCTTCATCTAGCCTTTAAACCACGACTTAAAATGGGGGATAAAAAAGGAAGACGCTGACAGGATGAAGATGGAAGAAGTAAGAGATCCCACAAGGGCACCAGCCAAATGTTTGGTGGAGGGTGCAAAGACCTACAGATGCCGGGGACAGGCTCTAATCTGGGCTCGAGGCAGGGACATCAGCACTGCGCTCCTGTGCCCTCAGATCCAGACATCAGGTGTTTCACTGTGCAACCAGCAGAAGCCAGGCCAAGGAGGATGACAAGACACCCAGGAGTGTCCCCTCTGGCACTCAGCAGCTTCCCAAGCCACACAAAAGGCCCAGGAACATGGTGCCGGAGCATTGCCCAAGGTGTTTTCAGTCCCCAAACACCAGGGAAGTGATTTTCTTTGGAGGGGCAGGGAAGCATCACATACACCTAGACTTCTACTGCTTGTTTTGGACCTCATCACCTTCTGTTGGGGCAGGGAGATGGGCTCAGGAGGTAGGGAAACAAGGACAAGGTACCTTCAATGGTGCCCCACTTGGTCTTCCTTCCAAGGATTCTTCTTCCATTAACCTGGTACTCCTGGTCACTGCCCACCACTGCGAATGGGATCATTTCCTGAGGAAAGAGGAAAAAAAAAGGTTATGTTTTCCTCCTGAAAACCGGTCAGGAAACCAAGCTGGCAGACTCCTTGGACAGAGGCACAGCAGCTTTGGAAAGAAAACAGAGGCACTTTGCCAGAGACTGTCCAGGCCATCACCAGCACCCGGAGCCACAGGGCCCGTCCAAGCACCATCCAACCCGCAACACCACGCACTAACCCTGAATTTCTCATTCACTAGCCGATCTTCAGAGTCTTCATCAAACTCCTTCTGAGGATACACGTCGATGCCATTGGCAAGAAGATCGGCCATTATCTAGGAGAGAAGAGCAGAAGACCATGTGAAGGAAGACACGGGCAGAGGAGCTGCACTCCCACCGCGGCGACAGGTCCCAGCTGACCCAAGAGGCTCTTGTGAGCCATGCCCAGCAGCAAGATCTTCCCTCTCCATCCTAAACACTGCCCACCTTGGGGAGAGAGACCTGTGTTTAACTGCTACACAGCTATCGAGCGCTTGCCCTGGACTCTCTGCAAGAACCTGGTGCCAAGACACGGTTCAGGCTGAGAGTGAGGTGAAGTTACATCAGCTGGGTGTTGCTTTGGGATTGAAAAAGACAATGAGACAACACAAACTGCACGGAGCAATGGGGAATGGAGCTGCCAGGCACGAAACCCAAAGTGAAGAAGTTGCAGAGGTCACGAGTGCTTATATCTGTGTGTCTGGGGGTGGCTGGCCAGTTCTGGGACTACAAAGTCAGTCCGGGACCTAAAATGTCACCTGGGCACTTTCGATTGCTGATGCCAGCCCTGGGGAACCAAAGACCATGGGGAGAGCGTGTGGCTCACTCGCTCTGCACCAGGAGTGCGTGCACGGAGGAAAGCCCATGCCTTGCTGTGGATTGAGACAGCCCCTCCTCAGCTCCCCACCACGGGAATTTCATGCCTTGCTTCCCCCATAAATCTTGCCCAGCCGAGCTCAGCAAACCCACGCCTTTTTTCGCCTGGTTCCTGTATCAGTGCATGATGCTGCACGGGATGGGTTTTCCAGCCTCCTACGTGCAGCACCGTCTACCTCCCAAAATAAGAGAAACCAGCCCGAAAATAACAACAGTAACAAAGGAGGCAGGAGAAACAGGCCCCGAGGCTTAAAGCTCGAAACTTATCCTGCACTGACAAAGATCCAAGAGAAACACAAGGAACTGCTTGGAGCGCAGGCCTTTCCCTCCGGCCACGTGGGATCGCTCAGAGCTGCAGCCGGAGGAATGCGCTGGGCTCCCGGCCAGGCACTCGCCCCCCCAGCCCTGCCGGGGAGGGGGGGAAAGGGGCAGGAGGGGATGGGGGACAAGAGATAGGAGCCCAGATAAGAGCCACCGGCCCCTTACCCTTTGTTTGAAGTAGTCCCTCTCCTCCAGCGTTAACGTGTCGGCTTTTGCAATCACGGGGACGATGTTGACCACTTTGCTCAGGCGTTTCATGAACTCGATGTCTAGCGGTCGGAGCCTGAAAAATACAGCAGGAAAAAGGGGATCATAGAATCATAGAATGTTTTGGGCTGGAAGGGACCTTAAAGATCATCCAGTTCCAGTCCCCCTGCCCTGGGCAGAGACACCTCCCACCAGACCAGGTTGCTCCAAGCCCCATCCAACCTGGCCTTGAACCCCTCCAGGGATGGGGCAGCCACAACTTCTTGGGGCAACCTGGGCCAGGCTCTCACCATCCTCAGAGTAAAGAATTTCTTCCTGAGATCTCATCTAAATGAACCCTCTTCCAGATCGAAGCCATTACCCCTCATCCTATCTTACCCCTCATCCTATCAAGGGATTCACACACTCTAGCGAGGCGGGGGGCTGCTGCAATCCCCCAGCAGAGAGGGGCCACTCAAAGACTAGACACAGAAGGGGAATCGCTTCCTTTCAGACAGCACAAATAAAGACATCTTCTTAAAAGCACACCAGCACGCATCCCTCCCAGAGGAGGCTGGCAGACAAACACTTAAAAAGCTTCCCTTTCAAAGCGCCCCACTATTGCCTGCGAACCCTCGCAAAGCCCCGTGAAGTGGGAGAGGGCTTTTATCTCTGCACAGATGTTCGGCCATAGAGGACTCCGGGAACTCGCCCAAAGCTACACGTGTCCTTGGCAAAGCCAGGACGAGAGAACGGGCGATGGTGGCTGCGGGGCCAGCCCGCCTGCGATGTACGAATCAAGCTGGGGAGACATCACGTTGTGAAACCTCCTCCAGCCCTATCCAAGCTGTCACCCACTGTCACCCACCGCCCAGGGACAGCACAACGTGGAAACGGCCACCGGTGATGATGACTACTGCTCACACTCCCTCCTGCACCGAGCACGAGCTAGGATCGCATCTCGCATCCATCGGCTGGGATTAAAAAAGGCTCTGCTAATTCTCCAGGGACTCACGCGGCACAGCGGAGATGCTGCTTGGTCCAGAGGGCAAAAGTGTCAGAAAAATCTCTCTGACGGAAGTCTCAGCAGAGGAAAGCTGCAGAGATTGCATAACCCCAACGATCAGCCCCTGGGGAGATCTCTCCCTGCTAAACACTTCTGCTGACAGCGCAGAGGTGACCTCCGGTGCCACGCTGCTCTGTGTCTCAGGGCTGCAGATAGCGATGAGGGCACCTGGCCATCACCCTTCCTCTCTCCACAGTCCTCCCTGAAGGTGTTTTTACTGCTGGGGCAGGAAGGTCAACTGAGCCACAAAAGCAAAGGGACACCTCTGCTGCTCCTACATCCTCAAGACCTCTGGTGGTGGCATGTGCCAGCAGGATACAACTCAACTCATCTTTGGTGAAACTGGGACAGAGAGAGGTGAAGTCACCTTTTGGAGCACCCATAGGCTCCAGTGGCAAATATGGGGCCAAGAATGAGACCTCCCCAAGGGCAGACCAGCCCTGTGCCACAAAACAGAGGCCCATGGCAACAGGGAAGAAACCAAAATAAATGGGATGGTGACTTAGCGTGTGGGAGCGTGGAGCAGAGCACAGCACTCAGGGAGAACGTGGCCAAGAAAGCACCCTACTCTCAACACACTCAAGCCAAATCCCACCATGGTCTTCTTGGGCCCTACACGGGCTTAGAGACCCCGCAAACCCAGCACGGCTCCTGCAAACCCAGCAGGAGTCCCAGGAGTACAAAGGGGAAGGGGCTGACCCTGCTCCTTGGCAGTCACCAGGCAGCGTCCTCACCCCACAAGGCGACTCCTACCCAGTTCCATGCCAAGGGAGGGATGTCCACCCCCGGAGAGACCCGCTCAGCTCTGGCTGATCCAAAAACAGCAGCTTGAGGCTGCTCTGGCACAGCCAGCACTGGTGACCCAGCCGAGCCCTCCCCTGGTCAAACCCACCCCTCTACAAGGGATCAGGCTGGACCATGCCAGATGGACCTTCTCCTCGCACACATAGCCCAGAGCACATCGTTAGCGTGCGGACGAACGAGTTCCTAACACAAACTCAGGAGTCACAGATCACTCTGGGCCCCAGGAAAGAAAGAGTTCGGCAATTAAAAAAAAAAAGAGAAAAGAAACGAAAAAAACACAAGGAAGGAAACCCCCATGGACACATCTAAGCAGACTTGCTGCTGGCAAACATTGTTTGGAGCTCTGCATAATGTATTTCCCAGACCTCCAAGGAAGTAATGCAGTTATGCTCCTTTCCCAGTAGACTTCTTTCCCCTCCCCTCTCTTTGCTATTTTTCAAACAATTTTTCCCCTCTAAAAGCCTCTCCCCTACTGAGACTGTGTTCCTGCCTCTTTCATCAGCTTTTCTTTTAGAGTGAAGACCGGGATGCATATGTAGGCGATGCAGATGAATTCACAATCAGCCAGACATTTGAGTTTCAGTGTGACTGATAGGTAAGAGCCCCGTTACCGAGCCCTCACCGATACCTGGAGGATGCTGGCGGTGAGCCCGAGAGCAGGAGGCAGAGCCAGAGCCAGCCCGTGTCCACCAGCATCCACGCAGGCACAGTGAGCGTGTCCCACACCAGTCTGCACCCAAAGCCTTAAGAACCCAAAGCATCTTTGACACGACTTTCTGCTCCAACCGGCTTCTGCAAGTGCCTTGTCCATGGAGGTCACCTCGTTGCACCATCCTGGAGAACAGGAAGGGAGCCAAGGGACTCCCCAGTAAAGCAACTGTATTTTTTTAGGGTATTTTGCAAGTTTCTAGATATTTTACCACTTCCTGCTGTGTAGCCCCCAGAATCCCTAAGTATTTAAAAGAAAGTGATTCTTTTCACTAAGAACAAGACGCTAGACGTCACGTTCATGTGAAGACACCAAAGGAGAATAAATGGCTTAAGGTCATGACGAGTGCAAAGAGCTTGATTAGCACTAATAGTCCCATACAGACCCAGGCAGACACGGCCAAGGTCATGATGGAGCAAGCCCAGGGACTTCTGCTGGTACCTGCAGGGACCAGTTTTGGTGATTAGCCACCACCACCCCGTGACAAGCCATAGGCACAGCAGTGCGGGCCACCACCGGGCATCTGAACTTGGTGGGTATCTGAACTTGGTTCACCTGCACAAACCATCGATGCCAGCACCTGGCAAGGATTAGCAGTGAAAGCCTTACATACACAAATACACAAACCAGCAAGAGAACGCAAGTTATTTCATCGTCTGTGTGCGCAATCTGCTCCAAGCACATCACAAAAGAGAAGGTAGAGCTCAAGAAGAAAAAGCATCTGGTTTTCTTTCCCCTCCCCAAATGGTCCCTGATATTATAAACTTGCATCTAGACACACACACACTTTGTGCTTTGCTGGGAGCGGGTGGAGAAGCTCTAAGGGGATTGAATGGACTGGAGCAGGAGCTGAAGGAAAGGCTCCAGCCCACCCCAGCCAGTGCTGGTTGCTCCCCCATCCCCTCTTGCTATGGAGCTGGGGAAAACAGAGGAGCTGGGGACCCATTATCACGTCTGGGCACATGTTGTGGTGGTTGGCACATGTTATTGTGGCCGGGCACACGTTATTTCAGCATTGCCCGCAGCCACCTCGCACAGACAGGACCAAAGCAGAGGCTCATTCCTGCTGGTTCCCTTGAAATGCCATTACAGGAATCAAAATTCACGGCGAGCTGCAAAGTTATTTCCTTTTGGTTGTGCCCCAGATCAAACTCGCGGCAAGAATTTGAGCCGTGCGTTCAGCAAATACCAGGGAGCGCCCAGCAGCCGCCCAGCCCCGTCACCGGGACCCACCAGCTCCAGGGACCCCACGGGCACTCCAGAGGGGCAGATCGTGGGGAAAATGGTAGTGGGTGGCATTCCAGCTGCCAGCAGCTCTGGTACACGCAGAAAAGGGGCTGCCGAGGCCGGGCGGTGTTTCAGAGTGCTGTTTTGGAGCCGAGCGGTGCTTCACAGGGGTCAGAGCTGAGATATTTATTGGGTGGCAAAGAGCAGGGCTTGCGCGGCTGCAGCCAAAAGCCCCTGGCAGCACATTACTTAGCCTTCACAAACATGGGTTTACGGGAGTGTTACAAGAAAGACAGGGTGTGTGCAAACTAGATAGGTTGCAAAGCCTGCCCTGAACTCCCTGCAAAGGGAGACAGCAGCGGCAATGTGATTTAATCTGCTGATTAACACTCGAGCTGCCCAGAATGAAATGGAGCCGAGCAACCTTCCACTCCAGCCTCTGAATCTGTGCCCTTGGTTAACTTCGCTTTTTTCCGTCTTCGTCCCTTTTTAATTAAGAAAATAGCAAGCTCTCACCCAGCGACCCACTAGGCTTAGCCCCGGGAAGCCCCTGCCCGTGCCAGGGGAGGGATGCCGAGTCCTGTGCCGTGTCTGACCACGCGAGTGGGGTGGGACAGACGGACACGAGCCACCACTGCTTTGGCTGTGGCTCACGGTGAGGGCAACGCAAACAAGCCCCAAGCAAGTCCTATCCCAGAACAGATGGCACCAAGCATCCCAGGATGGCAAGTGGCATGGGGAGCACACAGATAGTGCCACATGGGCACAGTGGGGTCCTGGGCAGCAGTTGTCCCTAGGACAGGTCCCTGCAGCATTACAAGCCACTGCCCTTGCCAGCCACACTCCCCACCGGCTCCTGGTGAAGCCAGAAGCACCGAAGCAATGACCTTGATGACCTTCCCAGACCCTTCCACATGGGACCACAGACCACCTGCCCCAGCGGGGGTATAAACCTGCACTTAGTATTGTATGCCAACCCCATGTCACGGCCTCCCAAACTGTTGTCCTCCAAAATGAGCATGACCCTCTGCTACCAGCGCTGCCCCAGCAGCTCCACCCCTCAGCAGAGGTGGCCACGTCGTTCATGCATGTCCATGGACAGGCAACGCTGGGGAAAGCCCATCCATGATGATGAGAAATGTAATTTGGGCTTCACAGGGGAGCAGAAAGGAAACCAAATGCCTGACCAAGCTCTTGGAGAAGCAAAATTTCCCACCGATTTCTCCCTCCCGGTGGGGTTTGTCCCACTTCACTCATTCCTCAGCTTATCCCCATCCTGTGGCAGGAGGGGACACGTGGCTCTGCCACCAGGGCAAGAAAGTGCAGCCCCCCCAAACCATGGCCAGGGAGCGAGTGCTGGCCCCAGCCGGGCTATCAGGCTACGGGGAAGGAGGATCAGCGCGGGGCTCAGCAACAACGGCCTCCAACCGCCGGGCTCCCTCGGATATTGGAAACACATGTTCGTTGGAGAGAAAGAAAAAAAGCAGCTGAATTCCCCACAATTGCTGTTAGCCGGCGGGTGAGAGAAACCAGAGCGCTCGGCTGGAGAGGCTCCGGTGGGGGATGTGGGGAGGGGGCTCCACACCATCGCCTGCACAGCCCGGGGAGGGCAGCCGCCACCCCCCAAAACCTGCAGCCTCCACGCAGGTCAAATATCTGCAGGATCCAAGCACTGGGCGCGCTTTTAAGGGTTAAACACCCAAAGCGATGAGAAAAAGCTCGAGCACAGCTAAGGCTGCAACACCCAACCTGCCACGGCAGGGTCTGGAGATCGGGGTGGAGATAAGCGGGACCAACACGCCAGACTAAGGCCTAAAAATGTCATCTCCCTTTGAACCATTTTCTGCTTTATCGTATTAAACCATAAATGCTTCGTCGGCCCCTCTGCTCCCAATCGACAGCCGGTTACACAAGAAGAGCATAACTGGCCCAGGCAGTCATTTGATTCCAGTGAAGGATGCATTTTTGGTCTACCCACTGACAGAAGCAAAACAAAGTCTTTTCTATTGGAATAAATCTCTACATGGGGAAGAGGAAAAGGCTGACATTAATACAGCGCTGGCAGCTCGTTTACTTTTGAAAACAGACCCAGAAAAAAAAAAAATTCCCCACGCAGACAGAGCCAGAAGTGGAAGGAATTGACACAAATCAAAAGGAAACTTAGGTCTCGTTTTATGTTGTGATACTTGAAGTCACATTTTTCAAGACGCTTTAAGCGCCCCAGATTTTCACTGCGGGCTACGTGCCTACGGAAAAAAAAAAAAAAAGAAAAAGAAAAAAAAATAGAGCAAGATCTGGGCCTTTGATGCTGTCGCTTGAGAAGTGCCAGAGCCAGGAGAGCTCTGCACTGAATAAACTGCAGCCCACTTGCAGACTAGTCAAACAACCTACAAAATACCCTTAAAGGGTGAGGGTGTTCACTCCCTCGGTAGCAGGAGGAAAACCAGTTTCTTCCCTTACAAAGGCAAGGGCGCAGCAAAGAAAATTAACGTTCCGTTCGCAAAGGCAGCCTTTCTGTCTCATCTGAGAGCTCAGTGACTGGTGCCCATCCTTGGTCAAGCAAGCAAGGTGACCAAAGCAAAGCAAGCAGCTAACCAGAGTTCAGGGAGGCTTTGATGGCCCCTTGGAAGAGGAACCACCACATTTCTTGGGGTTCCAGCAGCTCTGCTGTGTTATTGTGAGGTCTCCCCATCCTACAGCCCTAGGAAGGACAGCTTCACGCTCTCCTCAAACTCCTCAAGTCCCCAAGAAGCACAGAGGAATCCCAAGGATGACCCCAACAGCTGAGCTGCCCCAGACCGAACGCAGGAGAGGGAAGCCCGAGGGTCTGAGGGAGGGCAGCAGGGTACGTACGAGTGGCCGGTGGCTGGGATGAAGTATATACAGCAGTGCACCCGCGTGTCGGGGATCCGCTTCTTCCGGTTAATGTTGATCTCCTCCTGCAGGTACTTCTCGTACTGGTCATTGATGAACTTCATAATGGGCTGCCAGCTGCAGAGAGGGAGGAACATGGGACATCGGGTTGTGTCTAGAGGGATCTAGACCACCCTGAGCCTCCCACCCAGCCTGACCGATTGAAGCAGAGCCTGCCGAGCCGGGGATGCTCACTCTGTTACAGAATCCCACAAAACAAACCAACCGACCCACCCCACACTCAAACACCCGCTGCTGAGCAGGACAGTCCCTCAGCTCTTCACACCCCGCTGTGGCACGGGAGCAAGAGCTGCATCAAACCCCACAAAGCCCAATCCAGCTCATGGTGAGGAGAAGGCACCTACCACCGGTCAGCCAGGCCAGTCCTGTCCCGGCCCAGGGGGGCCATCCCGCACAACCAGTCACTGTCCCAGGGACTCCTGGCAGGGCTCACCCTTCAGAGCCACATGAGCGGGGACCGGCCATGCCGGCACACAGCTGCTCCCAGCCACAAACAAAGCCTGTCTCATGCCCAAAACAGCAGGACGTTTGTGGGCTCTCACAGAGTCCGTGTCTCATGCCCTCGGGAGCATGGCACTGTGCTGCCACCCACAACAACCCTCTCCCCGGCTCCCCCACAGAGCATGGGTGGCACAGGACCAGGCTATGGCCCTCAGCACCAGCACCAGGCCAGGATGCCACAGGGCTTGGCCGCCTTCCCTCCACACCAGTCTCCTCAGCTCACCAGTTCTCGTTGTTGATGTGGTCTCCAAAGCCCGGGGTGTCGATGACTGTCAGCTTCATGCGAACCCCCTTCTCTTCAATCTCTGAAATGGAGAAGAAAGATGGTGCGTGAAGCAAGCATCGATGGGGGCTCTGGCCAAACCTGCCCTCCCAAAAGCTGCTGGAGACGCTCCCCAGGGGAGAAACCCACCTTCACAGCTCCTCACAGGCACAAATGAGCCCTCCAAAGAGAGGAAGCATCACACCTGCCCTGAAATGCATCTCCTCCCCCCACCCCAGATGTTCTCTTCCATCACAGTTAAGTCAATGCTGGTGGATAAAGAGAAAACAGATGCTTTCTCAGCCCTGCAAGCATCTCTGGATGGTCAAAGCCCTTTCAGACATAAGGGAGCGGAGGTTTAGTAGAGGTCCAGAACCCCCATGAGCCCTAGAGACACAAGGCAGAGCAGAACCAAAAGCCAAAGCACCAGGTGGGATCTGCAGAGTCTCACCATGAGTGATGGATTTGATTTCAATGGTCTTGGGGATCCGCTCTTCAGAAGTCGGCTGCACAGATTTCCTGCTGATTTTGGATTTGAAGAGGGTGTTGATTAACGTGGATTTCCCCAAGCCGCTCTGACCTGGAAAAGAACAGGATAAACCAGAGTCAGCACTCACTCGTTTCCGGGCTATTTTTTCAGGGGCCAGGGAATGGGGATGCTGGTGGACTCAGCCTGCGCCGGATCTGCGGGAGGGAGGTCAGAGCTGCTCCCCTGCAGCCTCCCTGGCTTGAGGAGCTCGAGTCCATCCTGGGCAGGAGGATGTTGTGGGCAGCAAGGACCTTCCCTGGCTCCAAAGCAGCCAGCTTGCTGGGAGTGAGCAGGGCAAGAGCTGGCTCCTTGCTGAAATCACAGCAACCCTGAGGACAGGCAGACACCTTTGGGGATGTTCTAAGGGCTGTGGTGATACTCAGCAGCCTTAAAGAAGGACACGGGTCCAGGGAACCCCAGGGAGGAGCATCCAGACACATCTGTGCCTTTACCCTCCTGCAGCCTCCCCTGTCCAGCTCCACAGGGAGGACTTAGGAGCCGCTTGGCAAGCCTTTATCTGGACAGGATTAACGGAGCAGCAGCTTTCCAAACCTCAGCCCTGCAGCATCCACTGCTGCTTCCCGGCCGGACTCGCTTTTGCAATCAGACCAGCTGGCTGCAAGGACCCCTTTAGGCAGGTCCAGGCCAGTCCCACAAACAACATCCCAGGAAGCACATCAGATTCCACAACTTGAGAAAAAAACATCTTTTACAGAGATGCTTTTTTATGCTTTATATCCTGGAGCTGAGGTCAATCCATGCAGAAAAGGACACCAGCAGCTCTCGACTCTCCAGACCAGCTGTCCCATGAGCTCAGAGAATAATTTTTCCAGAGCAAAGAAAACAGAGAAACTGCTCAAAACCCAGGGGGCAGACACTTGGCTTTAGAGCAGAATGTCCTGTGCCCCCTGCAATCACTGCAGAGCTCCCGCACACACCAGGAGGGCCCCATTCTGCCGAGCCACGTTGTGGCACTGTTGCTGGCATGTCCCTGGCACCGTTGAGTATCTCTAAGCATGAAGCAAGCAAGGATTTCAGCTACATCCTCCAGCACCCTGAGCCATCCAGCTGCCAAAGGCACCCAACGCTAAGCCAATGGCAAGGTCACCCAGCACACTGGCACTGGGCACCACCTGGCCAGCCTGCTCCCTCGCCGAACAGCTATTTGGAGCTGAGCTTGCAACGCTACCGATGGCACACTGTAATCCAGCACAGAAAAACCCTGTTCACCAGCCGTATCAGTGCTGAGATGTAGAAGAAACACGTGGACCAGGCTGGGGTCTGCTGCTCCTGCTCCTCTGCTGCTTTGAAAACACACAGGGCACAAACTGGTTTGGAGCCGCTCTCGTTGCACCACTCTTCGTTAAACAGAGCGCGTGGGGAGGGGGAAAGCGGTGCGACATGCTGATAGAACTCCTGGCAGTCGCTCTCTGCGTCCCTGCCTGTCCAACCAGGACCTGGACTACCTGGAAAGAACCAGGGTATCAGAATCACCAGAAAGGTGGTTCTGCCCCTCTACTCTGCGCTCGTGAGACCCCACCTGGAGTGCTGTGTCCAGCTTTGGAGTCCTCAACACAGGAAGGACACGGATCTGCTGGAACGGGTCCAGCGGAGGGCCACGAAGATGCTCAGAGGGATGGAGCACCTCTGCTGTGAGGACAGGCTGAGAGAGCTGGGCTTGTTCAGTCTGGAGAAGAGAAGGATCCGGGGAGACCTTATAGAAGCCTTCCAATATCTGAAGGGAGCTACAGGAGAGCTGGGGAGGGACTCTTTGTCAGGGAGTGCAGTGATAGGATGAGGGGTAATGGTTTTAAACTGGAAGAGGGGAGATCTAGATTAGATACCAGAAAGAAATTATTTACAGTGAGGGTGGTGAGGCACTGGAACAGGTTGCCCATGGAGGTCGTGAATGCCCCATCCCTGGAGGTGTTCAAGGCCAGGCTGGATGGGGCTTTGAGCAACCTGGTCTGGTGGGAGGTGTCCCTGCCCAGGGCAGGGGGGTTGGAACTGGATGATCTTTAAGGTCCCTTCCAACCCAAACCACTCTATGATTCTCTGATTCAGCGGCCACGGGTGGGATGTGCCTCTCCAAACCGCAGCCACAGGCTGACCTCGCTGAGCAACGGATGGGGCTGCACCCTGGGGACGCGATGGCCGAGTGCAGGACGGACCCGCTCCCCGCTCCCCTCATCTGCAGCCCCGCGCCTTTCCCTGCGCTGAAATCAGGAGGGGAAAGAGCGGCGGAGCCTCACTGCGCCCGGCCAGCTCTCCTCTCCTCCCAGCTGCTCTGCACCAAAAACTGAACACAAAAGATGTGCTTTGGGTTTGGTTTTTTTTTTTTCTTTTTCCAAGCATAGACCTTTTTTTCTCATCTCCACAGCCTTAGACAACACGGGGCTACGCTGATCATCCCAAAGCCTCCTCTCAGAACTTCACTCAGGCTGGCAAAACCCTTTTTAACAGGGACCTGATACACAGGGCAGAGGATTTTCAAAAAGCCCCATCACAAGGACACAGAGTGGGCACAGTGACCCCATGCTGGCAGCGGTGCTCAATCCCCACCTCCCCTGCAGAAGACACCTCCCTCCTGGCATCTCCCACCTGTAAAACAGGGATTGCTGTGATTTCAATGCAAGGTCGAATAAACGGATGGGAATGAAGGAGCCAAACGCATCCCTAGGAGCCTGACCATCCCCTGGAGAACTGCAGCAGGATGAGGGCTGGCTGCTGCCTCCCAGCCTCAGCAGAGCATCCCCTCCCCGAGGGGGTACCCCACGAGGTGCTGCTCCTCCCGCATCCCTCCCCGCGTCTTCTGGGAGGGCCAGAGCTCGACTTGTTTATGCTGCCACGAATTCCCCAGCCTGTAAACAGTCAGCCCAGAGCCTGCCAAGGGAAGAACAATGTTTTCCAGCCGCGCTGCAAGCACGGGCTTTCATACCACACACAGCGCTGCCAAGGCAAAGCCGGGCCCTTTCCTCAACATCCCTCCGCATCTGCAAAGCAGAAAGCCGAGGCGCTGCCGCGGCGCAGCCTGCTCGCAGAGGGACGGGTGCCTCTTCTGGCAGGGGAACGGGGGCTCAACTCACGCGATCCCACTTGCAGACTCTCAGAATCGGTGCTGCGACCCCTCTGCCCCGGGAGTGCTGCTCGGCTGGCAGCGAAGAGCTGGGTTTGTTAAAACACCTTGCGAGAACTGGTTCTGCAGTGACCAGGTTTGCAGGGACCTCCTAGCCCAGGAAGGGATATTTGTATGGAAATATCAAAATAGGAAAGGCAGAGCATCAGCAGAGCTCGCTGGGAAGCTACAGCACACTCATACCTTTTACAGAATCAGCACACTCTGGATCAGGCTCTCCCAGGAAGCCTCTCAGGGCTGTGGGGGCTCCTGCCCCACGTGCATCCCTGCACCAAACCATAGCCCTGTGTAGCTCCTCGCAGGAGAAAGCCAGATGGCGATACCCCACCACCACCTCCCACCACCACCTCCTCCCACCACCATGCTACCTCCCCTGGGAGATCCAGGCAGGGAGAGCTGCTGCCTGCACAGCTCTGCCCCAGGGAGCACAGCCCAACTCACACGAGGGGCTCCATGGGACCAGGCAAGACACCGATAGCTGGAAAAATGCAGAAAAGGCTCATTTCTTTTCCCTTTTGCCCCTGCAGGAGCGCAGACCCCACGGCAGAGGCTGCAGACAGCACAGCAGCAATGCAGCCAGTGGCCTCCAGATGAAATAAACTCCTTCGTCCCATCCACCCCCCAGCCTCAGAAAGCTAATGAACAGGAGCTTGCAGGCAGCAGGGTTTGGCCACACAACCTTCCAGCCTCCCTACACGTGGACACCTTTTGGGACACTCTCATGTCTCCTCTGTGCTGCACTGCAGGTCCCCAGAGGAGCCGCCAGTAGCAGAAGCCATTTGAGCTGAGCTATGCAAACCCTCTTGCTGGTCTTTATTCCCACCAGTACATCACACGCAGCGTTTCTTCCCTGGTACTTGTACCGTGGTGGCATCTGCTGTCCGAGCTGCTCAGCACAATCCCTCAAATACAAAACTCCTAAGCAGGAATTTTAGCCAAATTGCTGGTAATACCAGCAAAGATGGGGGCTCTGGTTTACCAG
Organism: Arenaria interpres; assembly: GCA_013399435.1. Taxonomy (NCBI): domain Eukaryota; kingdom Metazoa; phylum Chordata; class Aves; order Charadriiformes; family Scolopacidae; genus Arenaria; species Arenaria interpres. The sequence goes on from VXAK01019280.1 coordinate 16,806, forward strand.
CAGCGGTGCATGCCCCTGAGCCCTAACATGCTCCCTGACTGCTCAGACCAGTGCAGGTCTCCCAGGAGAGGAGTCAAGGGAGCTCCCTGCAAGGCTTCTGTGAGTCCCAACACTCCTTGGGATGTTCCCTCCGGGACATGCCTATGGGTAATGCACCCTGAGACGTGGGAAGATGCACGAGACCATGGGCCACGTCACATCACCAGCTTTAACGACAGCTGAATTCAAGCCAGCCCTGGGGAGCAGGGTTTGCTGACCCCTAAGGCAAAGACCCCAGTGCTGAGCCCAAGCTGCTGCTCCTGAGGAGGCTCCAGAGAGGACAAACATCGTCGCAGAAGAACAAAAACAACTCGCCGAGCACGTTGCGGGCAGCTGGTGTGAGGAAGAGAACTCACCCACGACCATGATGTTGAACTCGAACCCCTGCTTCATGGCTTTCCGTCTCATCTGCTCCAGGATGGCGTCTATCCCCACATAGCCGAAATCCGCAGCCGGTTTCTCCGGCCGCATCGGCGCCGGCTGCTTGGGGCCGGCATCCCGTGGAGCGTCCGTCATGCTGGGTGCGTGGCTGGGAACTGCCTCTGGACCTGCGGAGGCAAAGAGAGGGCGGTCAGGGGTGGCAGGGAATGAAAGGAGCTGCCTGTTGCATCCGAAGCGGGAATAAAACACGTGCTGCATCTCCGCTATTAACAGCGGCAAGCAGGGCACTGGGAGGCTGAGAGAGAAGAGACATGGGGGATCTTCCTTTGCCTGTAATTACATCAAATTGGGGATTCCCCTTCTTACTGGATTCACCTTGATCCCTCCCGGCATCGCCGAGCCCAGCGCAGCTGAGCACAGCAAAGGGATGCTGCTACGGGGGGAGCAGGCACGTCGGGTCCCACGAGCTGCCACGGAGCAGGATCCAGTGCCGCGAAAGTCCTCGGCACAAGTCCAGGAGTTTATTTAGCGAGCGACGAAGGCTTTTAGCAACACGGCCCTGTGCCCAGGCGCTGCCGCTAAAGGCTCGCAGACCTACCCAGCCCGCCCGCTCCTCCCCACCACTGTAATTACAGCGCTATGCAGATTGCTGGTGGGAATGCCTCGTGGCCACGTTTCGGGGAACTGGATGGCTCTGCAGACACAGAAGAGTCCTCAGCATCTACCGACACGTGCCCTCCTCGAGTTCCAGCTGACGCGGCGCGGAGGCTGCTGGCCCCGTCTCGCTTCTCGCCGAAAAACCAAAAACCCAACGCATCTGCATCAAAACGGGTCGCGCCAGACAACACCCACGAAACTTTCACAATCCTGCTCTAATTCTGCCAAACCCAGACCCTTCGGCTTCCCGCAGAGACTGGGCACTCCTCTCCCCTGCAAGATGGGTGCAGGTTAGCAAAGGGCTCCGGGAGAAGCGATGTAAGACCTTTGTAACAAAAACTGGGGAACCATCCTCTGCCCCTGGCATCAGGCAGGAGCATCTGCCGCCGGGAAGGACAAACTGCCCCTGATGCGCCAGCGGGCGATGCAATCTGCTCCCACCCAGCCCCAGCTGTTCCACATCGTCTCAGCAGATATAGCAAATATCCCCAAGGCAGGGCATGCACAAGCTCAGCCTGGTCCTTGCCAGCTCCCGGAGGCATCAGCCGCGCAGGTGAAGCTCCTCTATCGCAGGCACGGAGAGGCAGGTTTTAGGAAAACACACTTCGAAGAGCCCTCCCCACCCCGGGGCTGCTGCTGATCGATGCCGGGGTCCCTGCGGCCACCAGCCTTGGCAAGCGTTTTATTTTTATTAAGCCTTTTGCAAAGCTTATTTCTTATTTATTTGATTATTATTAATTCAAAAATGTTATGAATATTTACAAAGGACTTATTGCTAAGTCCTCATCCTCATTCCATCAAACGGGAGTATGGCTCTCAGCTCATCTCCTCACCCCACGGTTATTTCTGGCCTTTGATGAGGTGCTGCCTGCTTTTCTCTCCCTCCCTCCAAAGGGATTTGTCTGTGGGAGCGTGGCTGGGCCAAAGGGGCTCCTCCAAACACCAGCCCATCATCCCTTCTCCTCTGGTGACAGGGCAGGAGCCGTGTCAGACCGGAGCATGGTGGGGTCTGCGAGGTGGAATCGCTCAGCTCCTGCGAGCACAGCGCGCTTCCATGCACACAAATATAGTCCAAGCAGGAAAAAAATATATCAAGATAATAAAAAGCAAACCCAGAACTGATCCCAAAGGCTGTCGAGTCACTCTGACGACTTTTTTTTCAACCAGGCTGTGCAGACCAGCATTACTCCCAGAGCTGCTGGCGAGCGAACGCGCTGTAGCCGACAGGCAGAGTAGCAACACGCTCCTCCCAAAAAAAAAAAAAACCCAGGGTCTCACACAGCTGGCAACGCGCTGCCACCGTGCCCCTTGCAAAGCCACCCGGGCCCAAAGGTCCCACCGCAAATCCCAAATTAGCTCCGTTCCAAAATGACAGGGCCAAAAAAGTGGAAAAAATCCCTCCATACCACCAAGAAAAAAAAAAAAAGGAAAAAAAAAAAAAAAGGACTAAATCACATGGAAAATATTCTGTCACCGGCAGCAGCGCTGGGTCAGGCGGTGGCTTTGACTCCTGCTTGCCCGCTCGGGAGAGCCCAAAGAGCTCTGGCCCCATGGGACACCAGCCTGGGAAATTGGTGCAGATAAGGTCCAGCAGCGTGCACAGAGAAATTAAGGAATTAAACACATGGATAATAAAGCCACCCTCCACTTGCGATAAAGGCCAGGAGCATCTCCAGCACCTCCGGGCTACAGTTCGCCTATCGAGCGCCACTAACGAGCTACCTGCAGCGTGCAGAAGGGGCTGACCCCCTCCCCGGGCAGGGGGACGACAGGGAGGAGAGGCGAGGTGCTGCCTCACTGCCTCCTCACGTTGCCTCGAGTGCGAGAAGGAGGGCTCGGGACTCCCCAGCCCCCAGCGAGACAAAAGCCACAGGAAGCGCGGGGCGATGGCAGGCGGCGGTTTGTCACCGTGTCACCGCCGAGCACGCAGGCGCGCTGCCGCCCGGGATGCACTCGAGCCGGCAGCGCGGCCCACGCTGCTTCGGTTCGTCTGCGGGGGGGAAAAAAGAGTGATTTAAAGGATGTTTTCTTCCAGCACCTGGCTCCCGTTTGGGGATAAAAAAAGAAAATACAAATGAAGATATTGCAACTCGGAGGGTCTGCGGGGCAGCGGGGGATGCAAGGACATGAATACCCCGGTGGCACCAGCAGACTCCCAAGGGAAATGCTGCGACCCAGACCTGCGCTTTTCCCTTTAGCTTCCCAGCTGCTCTTTTCTGAACGAGGACTCGAGGATCACTTGGCTCCAAGGAGAGCAGAGGCAGGATGCAGCCGAGCATCAGCAGGATCACTCTGTGGCACAGGCACACGGGGCTGTGGTGCCCGCTGGCCAGGAGCGCTCCCAGCAGACATTTGTCTAAAATAGAAAAATCCTAGAAATAGACTGGAGCAGAAGCGGTGACTGCCCGGGACGTGCCACGGCCAGATCCTGTACTTCTGTCACCCAGGGACGGTGCCAAACCTGCGGCGCTCTCGGTGCCAGCATCGCCAAGACACCCCCTCCAAAGAAATGGGTTAATAAACACCCAAATACTATCAGAAATTCCCAACTGCCACCGAGATCCTGGCAAGAGCAGGACCAGCCCTCACGCACCATCGCTTCACCAGTGCCACCGTGACACGACTGCTGGTTCCTCCCTCCGTGGGGAGGGAGCCGGGGAAGCACACCGGCTGCTGGCTTTGCTGATGGGGGCAGAGATCCCGGAGCCTGCAGCTCCCTCCGGCTCGCATGTTCTCAGATAAACACGAAACACGCTGTTACACGTGCTTGTGCCATATTTAGACCAGGGAAACCCTCTCCACACTGGCCCGGGAGATGTCAAGACCGTCAGGGCAGCGCTGCAAGGAACGGGGACAGCCCCAGGGCTCCCACCCAGGCGCCAGGCTGACTCAGGACAGCTGCTCCAAAGGTGATTTTGCCAAAAATTCTAGGCTGTTGCACTGTAATTGTTGCATGTCAGACACGAGCCAAACCCAACATCTGCGAAGCAGCAGATGAAAGGCACCCTGTGAGGGGCAGGGGGGGGCAGCCCCGGGGAGCCCCCCGCTCCTCCAGCCAGCTGGACGCCGTGCGTGGGCGGCCGTGGGATGAGCTTTGCAAGGGGCTGCCAGGAAACCGAGGGCCTAGAAATGCCACGCTGATGCCACGTGGCTACAACGACCCGGGACAGGGGATGCAAACACTGGCTGGAACCCCAAAACCCTGAACCCCAGGGCCGGCAGACCTCCTTGAGGATCTGGGAAAGGGATCTGTGAGAGACTGGCGTTTCCACCGCAAATACACAAAGGAAATACAGTAGAGGAAATGGCCTCAAGTTACGCCAGGGGAGGTTCAGGCTGGATATTAGGAAGAATTTTTTCCCCGAAAAGGTTATCAGCCATTGGAATGGGCTGCCCAGGGAGGGGGTTGAGGCACCATCCCTGGAGGTGTTCAAAAGACGGGTTGATGTGGTGCTGGGAGAGATGGTTTAGTGACGGTGTTGCGTTTTGCTTGTTGTGTGGGTGTTTATTTTTGTCAAAATTAGGTTGACGGTTGGACAAGATGATCTTTAAGGCCCCTTCCAACCTAGAAGATTCTGTGACTCTGTGATTCTGTTAAATAACCCCTGTAGAGGCGGAACTGGGAATGTCTCACGTACCTCAGCTCCCGGCCAGACCCAGCAGCTCTGTGCTCTGCTCCAGGGATGCACTGGGAGCGGGACGCAGGTGGTCCAGGAGGGCAGAGCTGACCCTGGAATGGTGCTGGTCGTGGATCTGGTGCTCAGCGGCTGCACGGAGCCGCTGGAGAGAGGCCAGGAGGCTGCACCTCTGCCACCGCCACCCACCGGACCCTTCCAGCCCCCAGATTCAAACCGTTCGCACGCCGTACGGATGCACACGCCGTCAGCGGAGAAATGCTAACGCTTGCTGGGGAAATCGAAGAAACGGCCCTCGGATGGAGGGAGCACGGAGCGTTTGCCACCGTTCGGTGATTCTGCGGCCGGTTCTGCAGAGCTACAAGCACCGAGACGACCAGGACGGTGGGGCCAACTCCCCGTCCCCCCACACAGCAGAGACTGGAAACACCGTGGGCTTCCAGGCTCGTTGGATGGGTTCATGTGAACACAGAGAAGATTCACAGAGGCAAAGAGAGGTACATCAGGGCGTGAAAACACAACTGCCTCCCAGGCAGCTGAGCATCCAGAGCTGTTTTGGAGGAAGCAGCGCAGGGCCAACTAACCTTTCAATTTTGGGGAGCAGCAATCTTACAAAATTGTGCCTGTAGGGTGTAACAGAGACATTTTTAGAACCAAAGAGTGAATTTATCATTCCTGGCTAACTGCAGCTGGCCAGCGGGACTGCGGCCTCTCCCCTTGGCACACCGAGCCCATAAGCATGAGCTACGAAAACGGATCCAACCCATGGAGGAGGTGGCAAAGCCACAGCTTTCCCTTCTAAGGGGACAGGAGTCGGGAGAGGGAGGCAGCAAAGCCGGGGCTGGATGCAAACCCAGCATGGCCCAGGCATCACCGCTTTCTTCGGCTGCCCGGGCAAAGCCACCACGGGATTCCCCAGTGCCAAACACAGTGGATCCACACTGGTCCCACAGGGATGTGTGGGTACCAGGGAACGCGAGGCACAGCTCAGTCTGAAACCAGGGGGACCACCAGTGCCCTGGAGGGGGCTCAGCACGGTGCGCAGAGCTGCCACCACCACAGACCCTGCAGCACCCATCTGTAACTAAGGAACGTTTCTATTATTTGATTGCAGTCGTCTGAGCACAGCTGGCACGGCCAGCCCCGAGCTGGAGCCTGTCCCTCACATCCCTGGGCACCAGGCTACGGTTTCAGGCTGGCCACCAGCCCAGGCCCACCTACCAACCGGTCACGCTTCCTTCTTGGCTTGCATTTCCACCCAGGTGCCAACAGACACGACCTAGAAGTAGCAGAGGATGCTTAACTACACTTCATTAGACCAAATCCACCCAAGAGCTGTCAGAGAGGCAGCCAGGTACCTCCTGAGCATACAAGATGCTCCAGGCACGAAGGCTTTTATACACGCAGGGTAATAAATCCATTTTCAGAGACCAGGAAAGGAACAGCGACTCCTGCTCTGCAGCGAGCCCTTCGGTAGGTGACCAGGCAGGGCCATAGCACCGAGCCGCGGGCACACACCATGCGCAGCTCCAGCCGTCCCTGCTCACCCACCAGCGCTTCCGTTCCCCCTCCCCACTCCGGAAACATCCTCCGCAGCTCACCCCTCTGAAGCTCTTTCATTTACAAGAGATGGATGCTCCAGGGCTCCCCATCGCCGCTTCCCTTCCCAGCTTAACCCTCTGGCTGCCACAGGCGTTTCTGGGCCTGGGATGCAACCAGCTCGTCCCAGAGGTCAAACCGCGGTGCCAGCTCTGCCTGGACACAACCTCCGGTGTTGGCAAACTGCTGCCTGGGAGCTCAGGGGTGAGTCCCCGTGCCACCTCGGCGTGTCCCAGGTACGGCGTGAGGCCAACCACCGCCTTCCCCAGCCCTGACACATGCCAGCCCTTGCAGTGCGGCCGGCAGTCGTACATCCTCATTTCTCCAACCACGTGAGGCAGCAGCTCTAAACCACTTACAGAGACCTGCAAGAAGCTGTTACGCCGTTCTTCTGTTCGCCCAGAGAAGTTTAAAAGAAAGGAGATGATCATAGATAACCCCAAGTCTTGCCTGCTCCGGTCTTGCAAATCGAGCTCCGAGCCTCAGGCACCCAGAGATCTCCAGCCACGGAGCCCCAAGCAGCTTCCCCCAAGAACTGACCCCAAGACCAGCCCTGCTTTGCTGGGGACAACCCCACGGCAGGGGAACTCTCCTGCACACCAACGCCAGCAAAAGCCATTCCATCACCCAGGGAGGACCCCCACAATGCTGATTCCCCCCTGTGGGTCTGGGGAGGGGACCCCCCCCCCCGTCCACCCTGGAGACCCTTCCAAGCCCCTGGGCAAGAGAAAGCACCTCTCTCCCTGCCACCGCTCCTCTGCGGAGCTCCAGCCTTTGCAAACAAAGAGGCGGTCAGCGCTCCCCAAACTCGGTCGGCCCCAAAAAACGCCGCAGGAGCCAGGCGAGGCACCTGGGCACGGGGACCTGGCAGGGCTGCGGGTGCCCAGAGCCACCGCGTTTCCCACCCACGCTCCACCGAGCTACTGACTCCTGCAGCTGCGGAAACAACAACAACAAAAAAAAGAAAGGCAAGCCAGCAGCGTCAGGGCTGCCATCACCCCGAGTTACAGGAGTAACAAGGAGGGATTTACATCTTGGCTTTGTTTTTTGTATTATTATTATCATTTTATTTTTGGGGGTTTATTTTTTTCCTTTGTTTTGCTTTTTGGGTTTGTTTTGTTTTGGGGGGCCAGGGTTTTTTTTTTGTTTGTTTCTTTTTTTTTGTTGTATCTTTTTTTTATTTGTTTCTTTTTTTCGTTTTGTTTCTTTTTTTTTTCTTTTTTTTTTCTTTTTTTTTGGTTTTTTTTTTTTTGTGTTTTTTTCTCTTTTTTTGTTTTGTTTCTTTTTCCGAAGGGCAGCTGTGCCC
>VXAK01019307.1:0-11627 GCA_013399435.1 Arenaria interpres
TCCATACAATCAAAACACTCCCTTTTTTTTCCCTACGGGAAGAAGAAGCCTGTGGAGCACTGAGCCCCTGTAGAAGACCACGCTCTCTCTGAAAGAAACATATTTTAGCCCCTGATGTTGAAAATTTCCCTTGAAATAGGTGCTTTCCTCTGACGAAAATGGACGAAGTTCAACCTATTGATGTGAGATTCTCCCCAAAGAAACATCCACGTGATATGAATCCAAAACCCAGTTGCCCATCTCCAGTGTTTACAGTGCATGGTAACGGTCCATATTACAATATGTAGTTTCTACCTTTTTGGGGTCTTTGGGTTTTCCTTTGTCCTTTGGGGCTGGTTTAGTGGTGACGGTTTCCTTCCCGCTTTTGTCCTACACTCCAAAGAAAATACAATAATTACAGTTACAAACAGAAGGGAGAACTGGTGGCTCCCACTTGGACACCTGCCATAACACCACTGTCGCTGTGGATGGTGAAGGTGGGAGAGGAGCCACGGCAGGACACCTACGTGTAATCACTGCCCTTAACCCACCACAAGCTGGCACCCAGGGCCTGGTTTGATGCCGGGGGAGACCAGGGCACCAGGAAGCACACACAGGTAAAAAAGATGGTGTGCAGGGCTGGAGCTCGTATTTCCTTCAAAGCAATAATGTTGCAGCAGCAGATTTAGCTCCAAAACTCATAACCCAATAAAACACCTCTTAAAAAACACCCATAGTTTGTCTTAAGCCACCTGAGGGTTGGTGTCAAGGGGAGTGCTTGGGAAGCACTTGCAGCCGTCAGAAGAGCTACCTGGGAACACAGCTACTCCCCCACAGGAATTGCACCTGATTTCAGCTTTAGTTTCAAAGCTGCTGCTTCTCCGCCCCCCCAAGAGAGGAGCAGACACAGCAAGAAAGCACAGAGAATCATCATCAACACTCTAAGAATGGACAAACTTGTAACTGGCTCTGGGTAAGTGGGTGCCCTGAGGTGAAAGCTCGGGGAAGCTACTGCAGGATCTCACTGGGGAGCTGGTCACGCGTCCCCAGCCGCGTCTGTCAAAGGGCTTTACTCCTTGCTAATATCTTGTTTGGTCAAAGATCAAAGAGCTAATAAATTTCAGCTTTGTTTTTCCTTCCTCCTTGCAGGACAAGGCAGGGACGGGCTGCCAGGAGCCCACGGCAGATGAGAGACAACGATATCTGCTTAATCCAGGTGAGTACAAAAACCATCCACTATTCAAAAAAACGTGCTCCATTCCCTCTGCCTGTAGGTGAGGAACCAGGGCACAGGACGGACCACGTCAGATACAGGGCAAGAGAGAAAATGGGTAACAAGAGGGAGTTACAAGTTACTAACTACTTTGAGCTCTTGTAAAAAGCGAAAGGAGCCCATGATTTCCTCAGATGGCTCCTCTGCCAAGGAAGCCCAAGAGGTGGCTGCAGGGGTGTGCTGGATGTCCCAAAGCCCTGCAGGACCTCTCCCTCTGCCCACGCTCAGGGTACCGAGCGCTGGGTTCCGGGCAGGCAGAGAGCAGGTCTGAGAGCGATGCTCCTCACATGGGGACCAAACCTCCACCCCCTTCTTCACGTGCTTTTTCAGCACAAGCATCCCTCCTCAAACACCACCCTCACATTGGTGACCTCCAGATTTATGCTGCTTCGTCTGAAAGTTCACTTCACACAGCCTCGCAAGGGCAGCACATCGCTGGCAGAAGTCTGACAGCTGTTTGCCAGCTGTTTAAGATGATCGCACCACAAATTAACGCTCCATCTCTCATTACAAGACCTCTCCAATCCATTCCTCCTTCACCTTTCTTGTCAGCTCTGCTGTTTTCCCCAACACACCTAGAAATCTTTCCTACCCCGAGCATTTCTCTCTGAACTGTCTCTCAGCTCCTGCAGCTACTGATGGGCAGTGCAGGCGGTCACTGGAGCAGGATTTCTCTGCCTCTCTACATTTTCTGGACACTCCAATCTGTACAAGAACTGTCACCACAATCCTCTCTGCTCAACTTACTTCTCCAAACCTGTCTTAATTCTCTAGAAGACGCTGAATTCCACAAAACTCCCTCTTTCCAGATATTTAGTAGACAGCAAGATGCATCAAACTCCCATTAAAGTCCTAAGACAATCACTGCATCTGGAGAGTGTCTTCTGAAGAGGCTCTAACCCTAAACCAAGCTGCAGCAAACACAAGTGAGAAACTTTCCCAAAATAGTGAAAAACTGTTTATTTCGCAAGTTATTAGCAGAAAATGTCCTACCTTTGAGTGCTGCGGTGTGGCGGGAGGCTTTGCACAAGTATCAAAGTCACCAGACAGGGCATCGATAGCGGCAGAGTCATCACGGGGCTTCTGCAATGATTTCAGTTCTGAAGTCACACGATGTGCAATACTTCCCGCAGCCAAACTAACATTTCAGGAATTTACATCTGCTTTAATTATCCCTTTCTTAAAAAAAACCCTACCTGAACTGTACACGTATGTTAGAACAGAGACGTCTATTTGACGTTTCCGAGAAACAGAATTTCTTTGAATACGGGACCTGAGCATTCACAGCTATGCATAAAAACTGTATTTATTATGAAGAGTTACTCTTCACAGAAGTTTTACTCTCCACACTGTTACTGTCCCCTATTGCATTCGTTAGCGTTTATGAGAGTTTGCGATGAATCATGACTTGATCCTACGAGGACGCTACTTTAAGAAGATCAGAGCACACAGCACAGGCCCAACACAGAACAAAAATACCACAAACATTACCTTTTGTTCCTTGTGTTTCACGTCACCCTTCGCTGTCGGCTTCGCTGGTTTGCCCTTGGGAAGAAGAAAAATTACCTCTTCATTTTGAGCTGGTCAGAGGAGTTTTACGGTACCAGCGGTCACCTCCTCCAGCGAATGGCAGTTCCTCAGGGATTCAGGGGTCCCACCACGGCAATACCCAAATATACACTTTGTCCCCAAACTTGGAACAAAGCAACTCAGAACGCTTGATTGTTATCCAGGGTTTGCAAGTTTATCCTGTTTAAAGGGGGACGCTAAAGCCAAGCTGTTTCAAAGGAGACTCCCTCTTTTTTCACCTGTTTTTCTGGATAAACTGATAAACTTCCAGGACATTGGTTGCTACAGGGTGGTTCCACGTGATTTATTTGTTCAGATCACCCAATTTAAAAAAAGAAAAACATACTAATTGTTTGTTTGTTTGTTTTCTGAATTAAACGCGTGCGAGGTTACACAGAGCAACTCTAAGTACAGGATATTTACATGTTTAACCCTAACACATAAATGCAGTACACACACTTAGTGACTCAGCTCCCCTGTTCTCTCCTGAATTCCAGAGAACAGGCTGGTCATACGCAGGTATTTCTGGTGCTGCCATAAGATGGCCGTAAGTTGCTAAACAAAAATGAAGCTTTTTCTTACCCGCTCACCCGACTCCAGAAGCTTCCGATAGTCAGGTGGGATGGTATCGTCTCTTTCTCCAAGTTTGTCTCTGTGTTCAGATTCAGCTTTTTCCTGAAAGCATTTAATTTTTTAACAACTTTAGTACTTGTGCTAGAAACGTTACTGAACAGTCAGTCAGAGCGCGAGTTAAACTCAGGACAGCTGCTTTTTTAGAATTTAACATCTCAAAACTACCAGAAAAAAAATCCCATATATCTATTCTACTATGTCTCATGCCTGAAAGTTCTAAATTTAGTAGCTATCACTAAGTGTACGCATTTACTAAGTTAAATATATATATAACACAGCAGCATAAAACCCCAATTATGTCACCTTTCAATTCTGCTTTTCACCAATATGACTGAAAGGAGTCACTCCACACTTCTGCACCAAATCTCATCCATGCGCTGTGATCTCCTTCTACATTCCAGCCTGAATTTATTCACAGGCAGCTTATGGTGGGGTTTTTTTCCCCAGTAATGTCCTTTACCTTAAATATTTCGGCTTACAACTTGCTATTACTACTATTGTTATGCAAAAATGCGTCTGATTTTCTTATTAGTAGAAAGATCTTCATACAATCATAGGAAGAAAGACTGAATGAAGTCAAAACAAGCAGAAACAAGCAAGTAAAAAAATGGGACTGACTAAGTGAACAGGTCTGTTGATGAACTCAGTACCTGTGAGGTTTATAAAAGTCAAAGTTTAACAAAAAGAGGGCCACAAAATTAATTTTAGAAAGAGGCCAGAGAAAGCACCTGAAAAATAATTAGAATAAAGACAATAAAAGGCACTGAAATCCAAGTATTGCAAATTTCCTGTAATATTTCAACACCCTCAAATGGCTAAAGTATATTAACTAATTGCAAATTTTTCACCAAAACCACAAGTAATCCAGCTGATTGAAGGGTGCACCCTTAGAAACAAAAAACATCTCAGTGAACTGGCTGATTCGCCTACGTGCAGGACAAGTAGCAGGTTGGTTGTTTTCTAGCAGCCTTAAACCTACATCTGAAAATCACGAGCCATGTGCTTTTATGAGAATATAAGAAGTGTTGCAGGATGTCCTTTTAAAGAAGTCTATGAGAAGTAAGTTAAGTATCTCAATTTTGGGGTTTTGGTGTTCTGTTTGTTTTTCCCCCCAAACGGCACCAGTTTCAGAATGTCTTTTCTCACCTTTACTTTATCCACCATTGGTTTGTTCTCATCAGGGTCCGGCTCCCTCTGTCCCAGGGAATCCGAGAGGAGATCCAAGGCCTCGTCCATCTCTTTTCCTCCCTTACAAAGTATAAACACATTCGTGAACACAAATCAGCTGTGAAAATAATTTAATTCATCAAGCTAATATAAGTACTGACTAATGAACCGTCAACCTCAGCGAACAATGAACAATCAGCTCTCTCTCTGTAATTACAACATAGCGCAATAGCTGGGAAAAAAAATTACAGGGTATTTAGACCTACAATAAACATAATTTCAAGAAGGGGTTAGGCAATTTAGCCTTTTTTTGGTTACACATAAGCCTACTGGATGTAATGACAACAGCTCTATGAAAAGATTGGGTTTTGGCAATGCCATTCATTTTGGAAACATCACAATCGCTGCAGATCAGCTGCTAAGGAAGCGTCAATCTGAATTAAAACTTAGTAACACTTTATCTTCACAATATGGATGGCCTTGGGCTAATTCATGCCAGTTTTATTCAGACACTGCTGAGAAAAAAAAAACCCTTAAAACCAACTAGAACCCAAGTGGGAGGACCTTTATATTCCCCTTTCAAATTAGGCTGGAAACACTAGATGGAGCTCCCGCCGCACAGATCAGAGGGAGAAGGGAGGAGGCAGGAGCACCACCAGGAGTGACAGGAAGAGAAGTTCTCCTGGTATTAAAAGGGAGTCGTGGCACTGCCTGTTCCTCCACTAACCTCAGCTGCTGCTCGGGAACACTCTCTTTCCCCCCAGTAGCCAGTATTGGCAATACACTATTTAACTTTGCAACAGCCCATATTGGTAAAACTGGACGGTGCTCCCCTCTCCCCACATCGTCGGCCCTTGGTTTGAGGAAGGACACACACAGGAGGTTCTTACCGAGGCAGCAGCTGCAGGAGCCGATGAGTGCACCGAAGAAACCGTAGCAGCAGAGATAACCTCCGAGGAATCCACAGGCTTTCCGCCCTCCTTGGTTTTCTGAAACGAGACACAGCATCATACAGACCACACAGGACCAAGGGAAGAGCCTGCATCAAATTCCACCCATCTGAAAGGAAACAGCCACGGAGTTTATTTCTGGGATGTTGCTTTTCTTAGAATCTCTACTTATTTCAGATTGAAACCCCTCCGCATCGCAGTTTGTTCATGTTCACTCTTCCCCCTCAACTCCTGGGTTAAGCCCCAGCACAGCTCAAGTCAGAGATGGGTTCAGTGTGACTTCAGAGGAGCTGAGATTTCACCAACCCCATCTAAGTTCCCCAGTAACACTTAAAATTCTCAACTGTAAAGCATTACTTACACAAGCAGTTGGTAAACTATACGACAACTAACTTAGTTTTTTTCTTATTATTAAAGTCCTGCTGTGTTACTAACTTACTGCCAAAAATAGCTTAAATTAAGAAAGTTTACATGAACTTTAAGGGAAACAAAATCAGTATCAAGATTATTGAAACAATTTGAAAGCAGACGGGATTTTCAGAAATGCCCCATCCCTGGAAGTGTTCAAAGCCAGGCTGGATGGGGCTTCCAGCGACCTGCTCTAGTGGGAGGTGTCCCTGCCCATGGCAGGGGGGTTGGAACTTGATGATCTCTAAGGTCCCTTCTAACTCCAACCATTCTATGATTCTATTGAAATCAAATATAATCACCTTTGTTACAGTTGGTGCAGGCAATAGTGCAGATGGGGAAGAGGAAAATCCTTCTGTCAAACCCTCTAGAAGTTCATTTTCGCTCATAGGCTATCATCAAAAAGAAAAAAAAAAAAAAGATGCTTTTTAAAGCCTTTTCACCTATTAAAAAGTGAGCAGGAAACACAGTCTGCATTTTTAAACTGAAGAATGGGAAACCTTACTGACATTTGAGCAATTAATTAACGAATGGAACATTTATCTGAATATTCACTTTTTTTACCTGGGACTTTCCTTCAGGTTTTGGTAAGAGTGGTTTTCCATCTTTATCCTACAAAAGAAAAGCGTTTTATCGTCTGTATCCTTGCATTAAACCGAGCTGTCCTTCAACGTCGGTGCGATACAGGTGCCCTGAGAGCGTCCACTGAGCGGCACCAACTCTCACACGTGACAACAACTCAACTGGTCACCTCCAGCACCTTCTGCTGCCACCCAAGGCGTCATCTGAAAAATCCAGCTCCTGTAACTCAGAAACACCCGAGTGCTGAGAAGTGACTCAGCATGTGGGATTCTGAGCTTCCCTATTTTATGGTTCGGTTTCCACGGAAACCACCCAATTAAGAAATAAAACCCCAAGAAGTTCCAGAGGGGTAACAGTAACTCCTGGATGCAGAGAGGCCGTATCTTTTCCCACCGGCAGCTCTGGGAGGTGTTGTGCACATCCTGCCATACCTGAGCAACCCGTTTACGTCAAAGGAGTTCTTTGGCCATGTTTGTAAAAATACCATCTTAAGATGCTGGGTTTTTTTAACCGCTGTGACCAGTCACAATTTGTTAAGTTCTAAAATTCAAAAAGCTAATGAAAGTCTCCAGTGCACTGATCTCAGCCCAAATTACTCATGTGTAGGTACTTGTGTCCAAACCACGCCTGTGCCTGTGTGGGTATCTGGTGAGAGACCTCCCATATTCAGGAACTGAACTTTTATATACTATAACTGAAATTTTTATATACTATAAGAATGACTGAACTAAACATCAGCATTTCAAAATGAAATGGAGTTGCAGTTCCAGCCATATATTCTGAGGAATGAAAGGAAAGTAAGCCTGAAACAGCACATTAAATAAATTACTTTTGCTCCTGTTAATCTGTACTCTGGAGGAATTGTTTCTTCATCTTCACCCAGTTTTTTGCGCTCTTCTTGTTTGGTTTTCTCCTACAAAGGCAAAATAAAAACAGTATTAATTAAACCAAATAACTACATCCCAACAGAAACGCATATAAGCAAGCTTTCAAGTCTTCACTCTATTGATTCAAATTAGCCTTTCAATCCAACCACCAGATAAAAATTTCATGCAGATTAAAAGAAAGCCTTTTCTCTTAAGAAAGCCTGAATTTCTCAGCCTGTTTCTTCCTGTGTGTATAAGTAGCTCTACCTGTTTCAGTGAAGATTAAGAGATGACCATGGACCAATAACAAAATAGAAATACATCTCCAGGACTTAATTCCTGACTCTTCCTTGAAATCCACCCAACAGCCATCTGGGCTGCACGCAGAGGAAGGGGGAACACAGAAATCAGTGGCCAACTTCAAAAAGGACCTCCCTTCATATAAGTTATGATGGAAGATGACAACTAAGAAAAGGCAGTAAAGCCAACTTTGTGAAGTTTTGTTTGAGAAGAGCTCCAGCACCACCTAAGAGCTGTCACAGAATCCCAGGCTGGCAGGGACCTCTGGAGATCATCCAGTCCAACTCCCTGCCAGAGCATGGTCACCCAGAGCAGGTTACACAGGAACGTGTCCAGGCGGGTTTGAATGTCTCCAAAGATGGAGACTCCACCATCTCGCTGGGCAGCCTCTTCCAGGGCTCTGCTCACAGCAAAGAAGTTCCTCCTCATGTTTAGATGGAACTTTCTATGTTCTAGCTTGTGCCCATTGCCTCTTGTCCTGTCCCTGAGCACCACTGAAAAAAGACTGGCCCCATCCTGCTGACACCCACCCTTTAAGTATTTATAGACATTGATCAGATCCCCTCTCAGCCTTCTCTTCTCCAGACTAAAAAGACCCAAGTCCCTCGCCCTTTCCTCATCAGAGAGATGCTCCAGGCCCCTCATCATCTTTGTAGCCTCCACTGGACTCTCTCTAGCATTCCCTGTCCTTGAACTGGGGAGCCCAGAACTGGGCANCTCAGAGCTGCTCTCCAGCAGGTCACCTCCAACCTGTACCGGTGCAGGGGGATATTCCTCCCCAGGTGCAGCACCCTGCACTTGCCCCGTTGAACTTCATCAGGTTCCTCTCCACCCAACTCTCTAGCCTGTCCAGGTCTGCTGGATGGCTGTGCTATTTTTGGCCCCAGTCAACAGTCAGAACCATCTGGTCCAAGGTTTGGGGTGGCCAATGGGGACATTCGGACTGTGACTGTGAACGGTGTTCCCTTAGAGAGAATACACACATTTCTGTGACTTAATTAAGGCTCCTTGTTAAAATAAGATCAGTGATAAAAAGCAAAGTTTTCTGTGTCATTCCTAATTTGAACAACTCATCACAAATTTGGTTGCTTTTGGAAAAGGATAGTACTGGATGCCATGTCTGATGTGTGTGTTGATTCATCTCTGGCTCAGCAGTCAGACATGGAGGGAGCTGAGGGAACTACTGGACTGCCACAGGAAAAATGGTTAGGAAAGTGCACTTACTGTGTCGAAATGCGACCAGTGCTTCCTAAGCAGAACGTAACTGGTTTCACAAGTAGATTTTGGTTCTAAAAAAAGTGGAACTACTATCTCAAAATTGCTTCCAGCCTGAGTACATACAGCAACGCTAAAGAGTAATTCCATCAGCAGTCTATTTTTTGAGGTCTGGTTGTTTCTCTACCTTAACTTTGTCCACCACAGGTTTCTTTTCCTCTGGATTGGGCTCCCTCTTGCCCAGGCTACTGGACAAGGCTTCCAGTGCTTCATCCGCTGCGTGACCCACCTGTAAGGGTATTGAAAAACACAGAAAACCACAATTCTTACTCTGGAGTGCAGCTGCAGCTGAAGAAACCTGCTCATACACTATCACCACCAGCCACACACAACTTAAGGTAAAAATTGAGAAGTAAACTAAAAAAAATGTAATGCTTCTTTCCCTAATTGTCTCCCCACACTTCAAGCTGCTGCGCTCAGGGCACAAGGAAACTTTGATGAAGGTTGCTCTGTTAACAGGCTTCTCCTTCCCAAAGATTTAGTCTCTGCTAAAATGTCCCACAGGAGGGCTGCTTGGTTTGTTTTTCAGCAGAACCACGTGTATTCTGAGAAGAGATGCAAGAACAGCAGCCATTAATGCAAATCCTCCCAAATACTCAGTAGGGCGGTTTTAACTTTTTGTAGAATTTGTCTTTTCCTGCAGTGTCTGTTAAATTCACAAACAGAACTCCTTCTAGAGCCTTCAGAGCTGGAGCAGACACCAAGAACTGTCAGTTTGACTTTCCTCCACTAAGAAGGTCCCTGACCTTCCCCGTTCAGCTTGTCCTTCACTTGATTTTGGTTTTGGGAAGCACTCAGCCTTTGTGGCTTGCCTCTGTGGAGGAAGCACATGCCATACTGCAGTAGGCATCTGGAAAATACGCCATAGCACTGCCCAAACGAAGCACCGAGCTTTGCTTTAGCTCCAGCTGAGGCTACTCACCAAGGACGTGGCTGAGGGAGCCGCAGACTGCACGGTGCAAGCTGCTGCCCGAGGGACCGCTTCATCCACAGCGGGTTTTGTGGATGCAGGAGCTGAAGGCTTCTGAAACAGAACAATTACACCACATTTTACCCAAGATGCTCAGAAACCCCAAACGTACCTGTTAAGTTGCCTTTTTTTTCAAATACAGTACAAAACAAGAAAAGTCTAAATTGAAAGGTAGAAGCCCCTCAGTTAAGGACTCAGTGCCCACACTGCATGTTCCACTGAAGGCAACGGGGTTCGACGGGGGGGAACAGAAACAGAGGAAAAATTTTTTCTTGAAAGAACAGTAGCATTATCCAGTCTTAGCAAAGCCACCAGTGTCAGCATCTCAGATGAACTGGAAAGACAGACGTACTTTGGATGTGCTGCTGGGCTTTGACGGTTTGGACTGTACCGCAGGCTGTGCCGGGCAGGCAAAGTCCTTGGAAAATTCATCAACAAGATCAGATTCACTCAAAGGCTGCAAAATACAAAGACATAATTGCTACGGGTGACTCACTGCCTGTTTTTAATTTATTTTTTCAGTAATTGTATTTCAGCTACTCAGAAAGCAGAGAAACTTTTGTAGCCTACACCAAAACAACCTTTCACATTCACGTGCAACAAAACAGGATGAATTTCACAGTACCTAAAATTAAGAAAACCACTTTTCAGAATGAGTCAGTTGCTTTGTTATCAAAAGCCAATATAATGTAGAGAACACCATGTTCAATACTGCTCACAGGGCTACTGGAAAGGAAAACGCAACCTCTTAATTAGAAAGAAAAGAAAAAGAATGCTAATATTTACTAGGTAGTATTTAATGTAACAGCATCATGTTGTTTTAATACTTTAAGCATAAATTACATATAGGTAGTGGAAAGCAGCACCATCCAACTATGATTCTCCCATTTCAACATTTTGTCCTTTTTTCCCAGCAGAAGGAGGGCTCCCTCAGAGGCAACGTCACCTTGAACCTCTCTCAGCTTGGGCACTGACTGCTGACACCCAGTGGTTTTCACTGCTCACGTTTCAGGGAAAAGTGAATAATCTGCACTTTTATTTCCCTACTGTGTGATCTATTACAATCCCTACAATGTGATCTAGTACTATGTGACCTACATATTTCTGTGACCTATTACTAATGCTCCTGGGATCCTACAAACTACTATTTACCCCTAAATGTTTATTTACTTTGCTAGTAGTGATCACCACGTGGAACTTAATTGGTTAAAGTTCATTTGGTCAAATTCATAATATGTAAAACAACATTTCTAAAGAAGAGTCTCTTATTTTCCCTCCCACTTTCTCTGCTTTGTAGATCAGAGCCCCTAAGTCTTTATGAAACCTCTCATCGCCTAAGGCCCCACTTTTCATAACGACTGAATTCCTCTTTCAGCCACTAAATCAAAAAAGCATTTGGGCAATAACAACTTTCACACAAGTAGTGCTGCTGCACGTGCCTAAAGGTCTGCGGAACGGAGGCCCAAAGTAACAGAAGTCCTCACCGGAATCATGAAGGAGGAAGAACTTTGCATTCACCAGGAATTGTCGAAGAACTGTACGTGACTGAAGGTTTTTCAGCTATTGACATAACTTTTTTGTTTTGCTGGTTTTGGTTTCCCAGATCTAAGTTACTGATAATACCAGCCAAGTCCCCTCAGCCTTTCCTCCTAAGA
>VXAK01019310.1:328-36854 GCA_013399435.1 Arenaria interpres
ATAATTGTGCAGTAATAATGAAAGCGAAAATCACTGAATACTAGAACAATTTTGGTATTTTGTAGTACTTTGTAAAAAACAGAAAAACACAACAATGTGACCTGAAACCAAATTAAAAGAGAAAGACGACATGAAGCATGACAAAGCACTGACTTCAGTGCATAGGACCACTTGTTTCAACTGGAAGGATAAGTATTTCATAGCCTTTACTTTAAAATCTAACTTTAAATTCCAGTGGTATTTCTGAAGTAATAAATAATTCCCTGTAATCCCAAATTAGTAGATGTTAGTTAAAACATTTTGCCTCAGTTGCCTTGTGTTTCAGACTGTGAAAACTGACATACAAATATTTTTTTGTTCAAGAATCAAGTCAGTTATATCATTCCTTAGGAAGTAAAACCTGAGGTTTTTTTCATCTTGGAAGAACAGGAAAGTATTCAAGAAATGCAATCTTTGCACAACTGGAGAAGAATTAGGGCTTTTCTTGAAGAAAATAATGTTTCTATTCCTGATCTGGAGAAAGTCACTGTGAAGACGACTGGAATTTTAGTCACAAAATACAGAGAAAACACACACACAATGGAAATGCCATTCAAAGAAAGAGAGCACATGGTATGTGATTGAAAGAAATTATATGCAATTCTATGACACACACTGATTGCACTCTGAACAGCTGCCATTAGGTGTGAACTCTTTCAGGTGATGCTCTGCATTTTCATGTGTAACCGAGTAGCAAGTAGAAAGCAACATAAGGTAATTATACCTGTTGCAATCCTTCTGTACCATATGCTGCCCTCATTTCTTCTAGCTCTCTGTTTAGCTCTTCAATCTCTTGCTGTTTCCCAGCCAATTCATTCTCCACCACCTCTAGCTGCGTGTTGGAGTGCTGCATTCCATGCTCAGAACAAATCTCTCCAACTCCAAATTCTTCTTCCTAAATCAATCCAAGTTCCTTAACATGCCATTTTTTGATGCTTTATCACAGTAAGTAAACTCAAAGATCAAATTCAGTATCAAACACCACTTTAGTACATTAACATACAATACAGCACTGAAGATCTTATTGCCATGGTAACCTCCTTTGTTAGTATAATTCACACCTCAAAAGCACGGACAAAGCGTTTCTGCAAGTTCTGCTTTATAATCTTAGCCATAATAGAAGTAGTAAATTGTTTTGCATTTCAAGTCTAATGATACACTTTATTAATACGTGATAAACAATGCAGATGCAGAGGACAGCATGCAAAATAAAGTATTAGTCAGCAGCACAGTTTTTGTTCAAAACAAACTGTTCAAGGCTTTTAGTATTCACCATTAGTATTACGATTCAATCTGCAATACTGTACCCTGATTAAATCTGCAGGTATAGCTGTTCTTGTCACAAAACTGCAACCATTTACCTGTATAAAGACAATTTCTAAATACATTATTATTTAAAATAAAGCTCGATTTCTATTTTCATTTGAATCATATGTGATGGTTCCTGCAGGCCCAGGGGAATTTTTATGCTATAAAAAATTATTTCATTTGAAATACAAAATAGCTTTTTGTATAGTAAATTGCATCACAGTAAGTATAGGTAACAGGTAAAACACCCAAAACTGCTGAAATAGATACTACGGTCTTAAAACACAAACCATATTATGAATTTAAATATCTGGAGAAAACAAAGGAATTCAGATCTAAAGGTCAATGCAAAGCTTTATACTTTACATAATGCAGTATGTGTGCATTTTAAATTATATGTTTAACATTTCTATATATCACCAAACATAGTTATGCTTTCTAAAAGATATCTATACATTCCAAGATCTACTATTTCTGAAAGTCACTAATCTCTTGAAAGTAGATGAAAGGCAGTAACTCTCATCCTAATTTTGAAGGAATTTCTTAAGATTAAAAAAGAGCAGAAATTATACATTTAACATTAGACATTTGAAAAAAATGCTCTTTCACTTACCTAACACTGCAACCCCTTTCAGCTTCTATGAGAATTTTGGTTCTACAGACTGTGCAAACCAATAATGACAAATCTCCAAAAGGCAGGCACAAACCAAAGTAGCAGTTACAGGTTAATAAAAAAACCCCCATATATTCAAATAAAAAGATGATGCTCTGTACTTCTGACTACCCATAACAGACAGGCAGGCTTTTGAAACAGCAGACCAATGTTCCAATGTTTTAAAAAGAGAAAGCAAGAACAGTTGTATTTCCCCTCTGAGCTGTTTATTACATCGGAGATTGAAACAAAAATGATGGTACTCAAGATGTAAAGGCATCATAACATTTCAGCCCCAAATACTATGTTTACATCAAAAAAACAAGCTATACTGCTCAGGCATCTGCCATAGTATAGATCAGGGATTATTTACAAAGGACTATCATGCCTGACGAAATCAACGTTACTTGACATAAAAGTACACCATTATAAATGGGATCAATATAGTCATGGAGCTTTTATTAAGAAGATGGATATATCTGCATTAGACAAGCATTTGCAGAGCTGACACAGTGCCCTTTCAATTCCCAACTTCCTCAGTAAAAAAGAAGACACCACAGAGTGATCACTCCCTTATTTTAGAAAAGATAAAGAAAACTGCAGCAAACAGCAGTCCAGGCAATTAATCGAGGCACTGCACATCACTTGTGTACTGCCAGATGTTTGCTCTATACTGAAACGTACAAGTGTCTACACAGCGCCTGGCACCAACAGCTTTATTCAGATTTTAGGGTGTGTCCCAGATTAATAACACTAGTAGTGTAATAGAAACTCTATTATCAAATACTTATTTTCCTTTTATTTAGGCTTAATTGATAAAGATGTAGTGTGTTATTCCTGTAATCCAGCACAGTGGACACACTTCTCTTCCTGTGAATGACTTCTGTGTGCCACAATCAAAGACGTTTAGACGCTTGATAACAAGAGCTATTAGGAAAGACACAAAAGCCTTATCTCATTAGATGTTCCAGACTCCTTAGCAGCTGAAATTTCTACAGAAGACCTTTTACTTACAAAGGAGGTTTTGCTATAAACACTCAAAGCAAGCATCTGGAACCTGGGGAATCCTACCTCATCTCACCTATCTCTTTGCCTTGGCCTAGCTCTTAGACCTCAAAGGTGAACCACTACAACATGGTAGCAGTCCACGCTTTTCCTCATCTGATGCCTTCTCCTTACAAACACCTTATCCCTTCTGATAAAGTGCAAGTTGAAACATGACAAGACGCCAGACTGCTCTGTAATCTAGGGATTAGAAGATTAGGGTGCTGTGCTAATGGGAGCCATGCGAGCAGCCTGGCAGCCTCTGGCGTGACAGAGATTCTGCTGTGTCAGAGCAGGCAGACAGTCGGGGCTGAGTTATTAGCTTCAAAATATGTTGATTTCACTTGTGTGCAATATATGAAGACTGTAGCCCAGATACCAACTTCAGTGTTAGAAGATGTCTGCACAAGGCCTACTGGACTTCTGTGTTTTGTCTCATGGCCACAGTGGTTTCCCTGTTCAGAGATCTTCTGCAAGCTCATAAATACTATTGCTGTAGACTCTCATAATTTCTTCTTTTAAAGCTTTGCAGTTCACCTTTAATGCTGAAATGTCCTTATGCCTTAAAACCTTATTACGTGCTTAGTTACATACCCCAGCAAACAATTAAACATTTAAAGAAACAATCAAACCACATAGCATTTTAAGATAACAGAAGGAAGGAGTAACAAGAGCTCTGGACATAACTGCATAAACAAATAACTACGAAGTAGGAAAAAGTTAAGTTTTATAACATGTTAGCTACTCAGGAGCAACTGCTCTGGTGAACAAAAGACAAGAAAAAAAGTGAAGGTTATGGAAGTCCCTAAAAGGACATTCTGTCTGATTTTTCTTCCTTGCTTGCATTTTCAAAATAATTCACAGAAATAGTATTTACTAATATAAATTAAAACATAATTTGTAGTCTATTGGCTAAAAATAAAGATAGAAAATATATTTCATCAGTAAATACATATGCTTAAGAAAAATGAAAGGAATCTTCTTCCAGAGAAACACAAAGAAAACCAACTTCCACCACTGAATTAAGGCAGCGATTCACGACAATTGCCACCAGAGGTCAGGATTAAATTTATGAAATCACTGTACCCCTCTAAATGTTTCTTAGACCTTGGAAGACCTGAAATTGTACCTCAGAAATTACAATAATAATATGTAATGTGTAACTCTTATAACATTAATGCCAATAATACAGAGATTTCCCTTTATAAATAGAAAACTTGTGCTCAGCATAAATCAATACATACTGTTTAATCACTGAAAATTGTAGAAAACACCTTAATACATGAAAATAATATAACCTATTAGAGACTGGCAAGCAGACTTGTGATTAAAAACGTGTTTTGATTTGGCAGTAGAAACTTGGAGATGTATCTGGAATGGATTAACAATTTTACCTCATGTTTTCATTCCCTCCTTCCCCCTCCCCCCCCTTTCTTTTACATTTTGGACATCTGATTCCTTCACAA
This sequence comes from Arenaria interpres, assembly GCA_013399435.1. Taxonomy (NCBI): domain Eukaryota; kingdom Metazoa; phylum Chordata; class Aves; order Charadriiformes; family Scolopacidae; genus Arenaria; species Arenaria interpres. The sequence continues at coordinate 4,838 of VXAK01019310.1, forward strand.
AAATTAATACTTAGATCTCCAACACTGCTTGTCAATGTTCTTAACTTCTCAATTTTCTAGTTATGTCACAACTGATTATATGAACCTTAGCTAAAATGAGAAATTAGGGCAACTTGGGAAAATTTATTTCAGTTGTGGGGCTTTTTTATACTCCATAAACAAAAACATTTTCAGTTTGTGATGAAAATAATTACAATCATAAGTAAGGTTAATAACTTCTGAAGGATAACAACTGATGTCTTTTTAAAATATCATGGCTTAATATATTTTTCTATATATTAATAGCACACAACAGAAGGTTTCTTTATGTAGTAGTTAAGGTTGAGGTATAAAATTTCATTAACATTTTAAAAAAAAACAACCAACTTTGTAGACTTGGTATTAACCATCTTTTCAGAGGTACACTTTGCAAGTTGGGAAAAGAGTCAATAAGAGAAAAAAAATAATCAGGTGGAACACTCTTTCAGTTACACCATAAAACCGAGGCATATAGAAAAAAAATGGGGGCAACTTTACCTTACACAGTTAAAAAAAAATCAAAAAATTGTAACTGTTGGGAAAAGTTTAATTTCCCTTAGTTCTGAGCTTAGACCATAAATTAAATTCTAATGGTGATTTGCTACTTAAGACTATGCAATTAGGTCTCATTCTTACTCAAACTGAATAGTACGTTACAAAAGGCAAGGTGGTCATGTGAAGGATTTATCAGCCTTCAGTTTGGCTACTACCTTTGATAGTGTAGGTATTTAGAGAGGTGGCAGAACAAAAATGAACTAGAGTGTGCTGACAATAAAATTTCTTCAAGACAAGAACTCTTATATAAACATTCACTGGTTCCTTCAACTTTGCTTGGACAACTGTACAGGGTTATAATTGTGTGTCTGGTAAGTCTCAAAGAGGGAAATACTGATCACTGAATTTTATCTAATTCCTTTATTTACAGGATGGCCATAAATATAAGTAGAACTTTTAATAATAAAAGCAACATTACAGCTGACACAAAACATATTGAAAATTCAGTTCCTAAAATATGCACGTTCCTAAACATGTTGTTTCCTTATTGCACATACCAATCAATTGTAATGAACTAGAATTAAAAAGAGCTTATTAAAATAGCAGCTTCCACCACCTGAGTTTGTTCTTCACCAGATCCAGTATCATGCTACTATTCACAAGTTTTATATTGCCTACTTATGTCCTAGAAAATAACTCTTGTGGAGAGCTCACTTTTGCAGGAATGAGAATAAGAAGTGCCTAGAAGTGCATCTGTCATTGCATTTTTGCAATTTCAAGGAAATATGCTATTTTTTAAAAGGCGCATTCAGGAGGTAGCCTGGCTATAATTCTATTGTCTTTAGTATCTGAAATATTGCTCCCTAATATAGTCTGTAGGCACCTACAGAAAGCTCTGAGGAATGAAAAGTAAAGTGTTCAGATGTGAAAATTCATTTCACAATGAGAGCCTTGAATTGAACCGATACTAACAACAAAACGCTGAAAATCAGAACGTAGCCACAATTATCATGAAGCCTTACGCTAGATCTTTTCTGTATTGTGTCCTTGTGCAAAGTTGTGTTTTCTAGAGCTTTCACAATCAGTCTCCAACATTGCTTCCTACAACCTCAGAAGTGATCAAAATTTCTTAGTCATATTTCATTATATATGCAATACCTCTCACGTGTAAAAATACATGAATATTAATGCAACTGTCAACTGTTTTTAAGGTTCACTCTTCACATACTCATATTCCATCAATAGTAATCACATACCATGGCGATGTATATTCTAAAAAGGTGCAGTAAGGTCACAGCAGTTGTTCAGAAGTGTATTTGCTATGCTCTTAACAGCAAACTGTGTGCACATACTGCCCTATCACCTTACCATACGTAAAGCAAACTCATTCTTTTTGTTCTTTACTACTTTAATTCCTTGGACAAAATAAACATTTTATATATGAAAAATACTAAATCTTTAATCTGATTTTTTTTTTCCCAGGTAGGGTTTGCTTCAACCCCTTGTGCCTGTCCCGCCAAAAAAATCGTTTTTTCTTTCTTCCATACAGCACTCCCCAGCAGCTGGGCTGGATTATTCAATTTGGAAAGTGAGAGACCAATTCTGGTCTCAGCCTTTTTTTTTTTTNCAGGCTGAGACAAAGACAGCTTAATAAGTGAAAGAAAACAAAACAAAACCCCCAAACAATAAGCAATGCAAAGGCAATCACTCGCCACCTTCCACCAGCAGACTGACGCCTGGCCAGTCGCTGAGCAACGGATGCTTCGGAACTCATTAAAACATAATCAACTTGTTAAACAATTTCCCAAAGAAAATTAGTAGAAATTATGCACAGCCACAACTCCAATGGCAACATGAAGCATTAATACAACTGTAACAGTGACGCTGTTACAACAGTTCATATATCTACTGCATTATTGATTATAGTAGCCATCCCATTATATAGTTGACATAATGCTTGCTTTACTGGTATGTTAATCATACCCGTAATGGCATGCAACAGCTCTGTCTATAATATCAAGTCTGCTCTTTCTTTCCTTCTCTTTTTAAAAAACAACACATAGCACCGCAGTAAACATGAGAAAGAAAAAGTTGAAAGAAAAGTTAGGAAAAGCATTACTTAAGTCTTACCTCAGAACTGTAATCTTCTACTGTGGTGGAAATTTCACTTTCCGGCTAAAACAAAATATTTAAATATTTACAACAATGGCACTTTAAAAAGATTAAACAAAACATTTTCCATCTGTTTCTGAGAATGTAGACAGTATTTGAAAATGCTAAGGTGTACATACATTTGATTAGAATATATATAGAGAGAGAGAAAGCCACCTTCACTTTCTTGAAATCCCAGCTTTAAAAAAGAAGTTATTTTGTTGTTCAACCATGATCATTGAAACCTTATAATTACATGACAAAGTCTTCTAATGAAAATACAACCTACAGGTATAAAATATTACTTTGGAAATGTAACATAATGTTTTCTTGGGCTTTTTTTTGGCTTGTTTGTTTCTTCTTTAAGTAATAAGGAGTACCAAGAAAAGGACTTTTCTCTGATAGATCAATTTTACCTAACTAGGAACTTCGCTGGCTTAAGAACATAATCATATATAAAATGTCATTTTCATACATACAAGGCTTCTGATGTTGACGAGAATTTTAAAACAAACACTCATATTCTCCTTCAGCTTCCATGGAAACCAAGGAAAGGTAAAAGTGATCAGGAAGAACAAGGACAAAGACTCAAATCTTGTGATCTAATGAATTAGAGCAATTAAATGAACAAAGCAGTAACAAACTGAGCAAAAATGTGCCATGGAAGATGCTAGAATTAAACACAGAGTACCTTGATGAACTACACACAATGTATCAGGTTTGAGAAACAAGAGGTTAGTAGGAAAATATGCAAAATATGCAAAATATTCAAATTACCTATTTAATGTGCGCTATTGAGGAATAAATAAGTACCCTTTCAAACTCAAAAAATGAAATTTTGAGTTAAAACTACTTTACCAAAAAATGAAGGGTACATAATAGGGCTTTTTCAAAATTCACTTAACTCATTAGTCAGTCTCCATTTTACATTGAATTCTGTCAGGCTTATTTTCAAGGAACATAGTCAGTTTTGCATCAGTAGACATAAGTAAAATTTGGAACTGCCAACTGAGGTGTTCTATTTTTACACAAAATCTGACAGGTCTACTGGAGCTTTGCAGTTTTTACAATTCCAACATCATCAATTCTACGTATTTTTAATCCAATATGTAGCCCCACAATGTAATTAACGTAAAAAAAGGCTACTATTTTATATACAGAGTGCGCAAAACTAACTTAAAATCCGACTGTGGAAGCTAAAATTCATGCAGTACATCCAATTTTACAAATTAAAAAGATCCACCTTAAAAATAAGCCACAAACTGACACAAAATTATGTTTTAAAACTATAGGGTGACAGAAGTGTTGGTGCTGTGGAATACACAATTAGTACTTAACAGTATTTAATTTTTAAAATAAATACATATGTTTATTCATATTATATATATTTATATCTGTATTTGCATATATATATGCATATAGACACACACAAATTTTACATATTGTTTGTCGTCTATGTCCTTGGTCTAGGATAAAGTCCTCTGGAAGAACAAAATCAGGGAAAACCACATCGTTATTTATTTTCATAACACAGATCAGAAATGTATGGCCATATCGCCCTACAATTTTTCATGGTTTGTTCAACTTTAGAACACTTCACAAAGAAAGATTAGAAGTATTCCTATAGAAGCTCAGAATTATTCCTAGAAATTTACATATTTAATTAGATCTAAAGACTGTTGGAAGTTCTTTATACAGTGCATGAAATACAGGCACTTCTCCAACATAAAAAAAAACCCAACCAAGTAGTCTGATTTCTTACATAGTTTTTCCTTGTAATGCTTTTGAATTATACAAATAGCCTGTTGTTTATAAGAGGGATGATAAATGAATGTTTAGATCCTGGGATAAGCTCAAACCTAGTAGAAAAATCACAGTAAAAGGCACAGAACTTGTAGATTGAAGCTTAGTCTAGAGTGAGAAAATATGAATTCTCAAAGGAAGGTGATTACTGAAAATAATTCTCTAATTTTTTATGGTAATTTGGCCTGATACGAGATTTTTGAAAATTGAATATATTGCTGGTCCTTTCTGAATACCAATCTAAAGTGGAAAAAAAAACAACAACCCCACACCTGAATTTAAAAAAAACAATCAAGACCCATATAGTGCTCCATCAGTTCAGGCGTGCAATATCTGCTAGCAGCATAAACAATCTTTCTGAAGTATCTCTTTCGATCCTGCATCTAGATAGCCTTTTGGCTGTGAAGTCCAATTCTTTTTGCCAAGGAATTTACTGAAGATAAGTACAGAAACATAGCTTAATGAACTCAAGTCAAATGGATCTGTCTTCTTCGCTAAGAGATTCATACAAACCCTGCTAAAAATCAGTTTAAAAGACTTCAATCCTACGAGCTCACTCATTAGACCCCAACACTGTAAGACTTAATGCTACTCTTTTGCTGCCAGAATCAGTAACAGTACAAGTAGTCAACATTTTCTGTGCACTCATCTTGCACTCCAAGCAGCTACATTCTGATCCTAAGACCTTACCAACTTTATTTCAAAATCCAGCTCCTTCTATTATTAAGCCATCCATTGTGAATGCTTCAATTCTTCTTTGGTCAACAGAAGTAATTAGGTTTTACGCAGCTAATTTGCCTGAACCACAGGAGTCCAGTTCAAAAGGACATACTTCAAAAAATTCATATATACGCATACTGATAGCGATACAGTATCTTTTGACAAGTTAATGCCAAAGCGATTCATCAGCTCTCTCAATACTTTATGGAATTTGAAATATATTTCTGCTACACTCTGACTTCAGGCTGTTAGCTTGCACATACTCTACCACCTATGTTCCACAACATTTCTCACTACAAACAGCTATTATCTTCTGGCAAGATGTTTTAATTCTTTATTTAATGTTTTCTTCACTGCCAATGTGGTTGAATTGTCCGAATACACTGAACAGTCTCAAAGACTCTTTATAGGCAACTATCTCCATCAGCTCTGCAGGTAGTACCTTTAATAATAACAACACAAGTATTCAGAAAAATAAAATCACTTTCATTTGTATGCAGTCTTCAGAGGAAATACTGCAACATGATACAAAAAAAGAAGGCAGGAAGTCCATTTCAGAGTAGTAGTTTCTGTACACTGTTAAGCATTGCTCCGAAGTCACACTCTTTGGCACTGGATGCCTAACTTTATCACAGGATTCACAAAACAACTCATATACCAAATTGCCCAAGAGAACCAAAAAGTGATTTTTACATTTCTTCAGAAAACTTTCATGGTGCCAATAAAACGCTTTGCAAGAAGAGACATCCAGTACTAAACTACTCCAATTGCAATGGCTGAAAATGTTTAAAGGATACAGAATTAATGGTACAGAATCCTACCTGAAGTGAATTACCGACTTTTTTATGACCTCAGTGTACACTGTTACAAAAATGTAATTACAAAATTCTGGATTCATTCTTGAACATGTATTAGCCAGCAGTAGAAGTGAAAACAAGTTTATTTTAGCTTGGCCAGTTTCACATGGGTCTCCAGTGATCCGTAGATGATCACAATCTGAGTAAGACTAATTAGGAGGAAGGGAGGCAAAGAGAATGTAAATCAAAAATCCCAGTCATGAAACCCCTCTTTAGACTATCCTAAACGTTATGGGTCTTTAATATTTGTAGAATATTCTGAATATGAAGAGCTATTCTTACATATTGCCTCATCATGCCGGCCTTAGCTCTTAATCCAAAAACCATTCAATTCAAAGGAATGTATTCCCTGGTAATTTATAACCCAAGCCAGTTGACTACAATAAAATTTAAATAAAGTACATTTATTGGGAAGATAAACCACTGCCAAATTTGAATATAATCTGCAGCAAGCTACCCCACTCCTCAGTGTATACATTTCCTGTATCAGAAAACATCAGCAAATGAGAGATAACCTAAGCATTTAATTAGGTTTTTGTTCTTTAGTAATACAGCCCTATAAATGTTTAATTTACAATGAAATACTCTGTAAGTCTGCTAAGATCACTCCTCCATACAGGTAATTTCCATGTCAGTAAATCTATTATATACCAGTATATTTACAGAGAGAACGGAAGGCATCATACCAGAGGCTGTCTCATGCATCAAAGAAAACTGGCACAACACCCTGGCAATATTTTGTCCGGACGGTGAATGGAAAGATGCCTGGCTTCAGTAAGAACCACATGCTGCTGAGAATCTATTACCTTCTCTCGTGGCACTGTCTTTACTATTGAACAGACCACTTCCAAACATTTGTTTATCTTCATTCTCCAATTTCAAAACATTTTTCAAGGAATACTCGATTATCTGCAGTGACTGGGCTAATTTTTACTACGTTTTGTTTATCCACCCCTTTTTTCAAATCCTTCATCTAATTGTTCATCCCAGAGCATCTCTTCTCTAGTCAAAGCCCTTGGCTGCTCTTTGCTTTCACGCTTCTCGCATAGGAATGCCTTACCCACACTCGCCACCTACGCCTTTTCTCACTGAAGCGTCCTCTCTGTGTCTCCATACTGCTCACGTCTCCGTATTTCTGTAACTGTCCTTCCCTAGTTCTTCTCAAGAATCCTACCCAGTGTCTCCTTCGTACTTGGTTTCTGTTCCTCTTGTTAGTCTCAAGTACTAACAACTGGAGTAAGTTGCAGAAATGAACAATGAACATGGAGCCATAAACTTTATCACCTACTTGAGTAAACAGTTAAGCCATTCTAAAACTATTACCAAACAGATTTGTCCTGTGAAAAAGAAAAGACCAGTTACTAATCCAACCTTAATCAATTAGCAGGTATTCTTCATCACAGAACTTTGAACTTTTCTAAGAAGCTTTGTATAATAGCTTTTACTACTCAGGTGACTCAAGGACAATTTTACTGTGCCACAAGTTAATTTCTTTTGCTTTCCTGGCATTAGTACATTCTTGCAAAGCAGTCTGCCCCTATGCATCATTTCAAGACTTCTCAGAGAAGGTGATCTCAGCAATTATTTACTCTGGAAGTGGCTTTTGCTTTCTTCCACTCTTAATTGCAGGAAGTCACAAAAAGAAGCAATCCTAAAACCAAGAGTTTCATTTATCAAATTTATTTCCTGGGCTTTGTCTTCTAGATTTTTTTTTTACTTTTGTATGGAAAAAGAAACTTTTGGTCTTGACACCCATAGTGATCAGGGTGCAACAGAATAAAGCCAAAAAGGCAACTAGATCCTCAAGATATTATCCTCTTTGTGAGACCAAGACAATTTAACATGAGATCATTTAATGTGAAACCAGTTAAGACCCTGAGACTTTAACCAAGACATACCAACAGGCATTTCACTAATAAATCTTGTAAACAAACTGTTCCTCTGACTTAGGATGGAAAACCTTATAGAAGCTGCAAATAGAAGGTAAAATGGAATGGGTAAGGACAGTACAAAACAATGACAGTTCTTCCAATTAGTTTCTGCAACTTGAGGTATTACAAGGGGATGGAGGAACCCACCCTTAGGAAGACAGAGGGGAAAAAGGGAAAGTGATGATTGCAAAAAATAACTTTGAATTCTCCAAATAGAATTTTGCCCTCTCTGAAAAGTAACTCCTCTAACATCAGATGGGAAATCAGCTCCCAGAGGAGTACTTCTATTTCACTTTCTGTTGTTCATATTCAGTAAGAGAACTCTCCATTGTTTTTATTTGGGCATGCTAATTCCTCTGAGGACTAAAAAAAATCATACTAGAAAAATTGCAGGGAGATCAACTTCTATCCACAAAACTACCACAAAAGAGGCCAGTCTGGATTTTTAGACAGATAGGCAGTATAGTCAGACGTTCTATGTCTATTTTGTGGCACAGGAAGAACAATTGTAAATATGAATTCCAGTAAAAGATGAAATAAGTAAGTGCAATCAAAATTTACTTAGAAAATAATCCTGCATAGTGCCTCCAGTAATCTTGCCTTACTCTCCTGACACAGCAACCTATAAAGATTTAATGTTGGGTGAAAAAGCACACAGCTCAAAGAAGCTGTCTGTAATCCTCCGCTGCAGAGATTAGCCTGAAACTGCCTATTACATTGGCTGCCAGTTCAACTGAGCAAACTCTAATCCAATTACTGCAAGACAGGCTTTCTGTCCAAATCATTGCACTTACAAGACTAAAACCAGGAAGTTAGGAGATTCCCTGAAACCATTTCAGAATTTTTCCTCTTCTATTAATACTGCACAGATATAGAGACTTTTGCAATCATCTTCCAATTCCAAAACACCAATTTAACATGAATAAGCAGGCCACAGATAGCATGTAACAAAAAAAAAAAAAAAAATGCTCTCCCAATTGAGAAGGGCTTTTTTTGGTGCAAGTGAACACTGCCTTAGAAGTCACCAAGACAGTAATTCAGTAGAGTCAAATTACAAGCAAACACTAATCACCACGCTTATTCTTTTAAAGCTAGGTTTAAAAAAAATACCAAAACCCAACAACCAACAAACCAAAATGCCCATGCATCTCTATATTTGTTTATTTGAGAGTAAGATAAGTTGCTTTGGGAATAAGGTAGATCTCAGAAAAATCATACCCTTAAGTCTTAAGAATATATCTCTGTGTGTAATCTTTAGCAACTGCAGTGTGGATTTTATTTCACTTTTTAAAATCATCTTTGTCTTGTACTGTTAGCAGTCAGAGGCCAACATAGGCTACTAGAACCAACCTGATCTAATTAGACCTGCTTTGAGCACAGGATTGGACTACATGACCTCGAAGCTCCCTTCCAACCTAAATTATTCTATGATTCTGTACTTTACCCCGTTTCTCCAATTGTAGCAGAGACATGTATCCTGACTGAGAGATGTGTATCAGCAGAGTCCATCTGTAACATGCAATCATGATGTACTTCAAAATATATTTGGTTAAGAAAGTTTCTTCATACAGTTATCATATTTATGTAGACTATAATATTGCTAAAACAACAGTTTAAGCGATTCCCTCAAAAGAGCTCTGTGCCCTAGCAGTCCTCTCTCCTTAGCTGTAAACAATCTGCTGCATTTCATAAAGTACACCTTTCTCTTCTCTTACAGGGCATCATCACCTATGAAAAGGGTCATTTTAGCATTAAATACTCTTTAAACCTTTTATTACTTCCTCCAGGAAAAGCCAGGAGTTGAATTGAGTTTTGAAGCCCTAACATAAACTTTGTAAGTATGAAAAGCTACATATTAAGGGCATGTACTCATAAAGTTCAAAATATCTAGTGTACTGATATACTGTAGGCTTAAAATAATAAAATAAATGGATCAATTACTTCACAAGTTTTTATCTGCGTGTATGATTTAGTCTGTCTGCCGCTCCACCAGGGCAACTTTTTTTTTTTTAAACATAAATCACAAATGCAAGAAATTTTTTAGAAGTTTCGTTTCTCTATACTTTTCAGTTGCTGGAAATGAGATAATGGATCCAAAATAGTTACAAGTGGTCTATTCTAGCACAGGGCTGACAAGTCAAAATGCAGAGCATTCATCTGTGCTACATCTCTCAGAAAAGACTGCGTTCACATGCACAGAGCTGACAATCTGCGTTGAAATGCTTGTTCAGAATACCACTTGCGCCTTTAGAGGCACTGCTTGCACGAATGGAATATGCTATTCTGTAAATAACATCAACATCTCTTGTCCCTTGTATCTGGAACACCAGACTACATTAGGTGAATTCATGTCCACTGAGAACTGAACTGGGCTGCCAGCGTGTACCACACGAGGCATCTTACAACTTTCCTGGAGCATGTACTTTCAGCCACTAGCAACCAGGATTATATATAATTAGGTAGTAAAAGGAGAGTATCTGTTTATCAGTCTCTTTAGTCATCCAGTTCTAAGTAGTGTTTTCTAAATTCATTCCTCCTCCTCCTCCTCAACTAGAAAGGCTCAAATTACACTATGGATAAAAGAAAGATGTTCAGTTTTGCATTTTACTGTAGCCATAGTTGCAAAGATCAAAAATCCACTTCAATTTGTAAACTTCTAATAAAACAAAATGCACAAAATTGAGCAATAAAACGAAACCAATTATTGTCCACTAAGGGAGTACAGAAGCACCAACAAACCTCCCATAAACTACAGGACACTGACTACCACAGAAAACATGATGCTGGCAGGCAGGTAGAAAGTCTCTGGACATACTAAGGTCAGACCAAGAAGGCAAGAAAATCATAGCAAAAATTTCATATAACTCCTTTATTCCTACTCTCAAAATTAATGGACTATTTTGCCCCTCCCCACAAGTAATTGGTCACCTGAAATGAACCTACCTCAATGGTGTAAGTCTGGTTGTGTCTGGTAATTTCTCCACTATGCAAAGTCCTGATAATAGCAAAGTCAGCAGTAGCGTCTGCTCCCCTCCAGCTGCTGCACGAGGACGTTTCATCACCTCGAGATTGATCAGTATCAATCCCACCTTGTATTGATTCTTCATCTTTGACATTTGCTGGTTTCTTCTTCTTTTTCTGCTTCTTCGATCCATTCTGACCGTCAGTTTGTGCCTTCCGCTGCCTAAACTGGGCAAGCTACACAGAAGACAAAATCTTGTTAAAGGTGAAAGTTTTCCTCTTTATTACTAATGAAATCCTCTATAAAGGCTTACCAGCTGTTCTACATAAGCGCCAAACTAATCACAACTGCAAACAAGTTGGAAGTTAATGCTGCGTATCTGAGACACATTCAGATTATTCTTCCTTTTACACAGTTTGCTTGAAAAAAAAACAATCTTAAATGTGAAACAACAACCTATTAATGAATTCCTTTCTGGCTTCATACTACCAAGTTACTGTTCGACAGATTGATACCTAGAAATCAAAACATTCAAAGGTAAAGGTACAAATGTCAATATAAAGGACAAATGCAACGAGATAACCTCTGTTTTAATTTATCAAGTTTTCTAAAAAGTTTATGTTAGAACTCAAAAAGCAGGTCAAGTTACTGAAAACATCATCAAGAAATAGCAAAACACATTTTGAGGGCATAGTCTAAAAACAGTGAGCAAACTACCAAATACACTACCTTGTAGCAAAACATGCTGATGAACAAAAAGTCACAGGTGAGCCAGGCACACAGTTGAAAAACCAATTAGTATGTAAGCTATTCAAATACTGGAAGACACTGCCTTTTGAAGAGCTTATCACTTTTAATCACTTTATAGTGGTTTACACAAGAAAATCCTTTTAAAATATTTTTTTCTCAACAAGAACTGAATTTCTGTTCAAATAAGAAAAACAAACACAGCAGGTTTTACCAATTAGTTCAAAATTAGACACATCCTACCAATAAAATCTGGAAACAAAAATCATTATTTTCCAATTGAAGAGTCCAACATCAATTAAGTGCTACAATATGTTTTAAAAATGTAGCTCCAACGTAAATATAAAGCACGCAAATAAAGACCCTAAAGCTTTAAATACCTTTTACATCAACTAATACCCAAATAACATGCATTTTTTATAAAACTGCCGCAATTTTAAGAAACAGCTACAGAAAAGGTAGCATGTTTGCTCGTGATATTCACCAATCGAGAAAGCCAGGCGTCCATCCAACCTCTTCAGCAACACTCAAACCACACAGGACACACAGATCCCCTGCCCAGCCACAGCGCAAGCCGTCACTTGGAGTGCTCTCTTGTTCTCATCTGGCCCCACGATCGCTGAGAAGCCCCAGCCTAAATAAATGCATCACTGACGTTGATCAGTTCTGACTTCTGGCTAGTTCATGCTTTTGTCCCTTTATTTGTATTTCTTTGTGGGTCTCTTTCAGCCTCCTCTCCATCCTGAGGATGACTGACAGCTTGGCCTACAGCTCCTGCTCTGTTTCCAGGAGGAGGACCTGAAGATTTGCTGAGCCAAATATGCTCACCTACATATTTAATACTTACTTCCTCCCACATCTCTAATTAGTTAAACTTCATGATTTTTTTTCCATTTTTTTCAATAGGCAGCTTTTCTCATTTCACCAGAAATCTACTAGAGCTTATAAACTCCACAAATTCTGAACAGGAAAAGAATAGTCTCCTCCTAACTTCAAAGTTTGAGGAGGAGAAGAAAAAAAAGGGAGCATAGATTTAGCTTCTCAAAAATGGGAAGGGCATAAGTTTCCAGTTGTCTCCTTACAACATTACTACGTTTTCCTAAAACTGTAAATTTACCTCAATAAAAGAGTTTTCAATTTATCCAAAAGACAAGCAGAATTTGTCCAAATGCCACAATGGCATAAAGCAGACAACCTGATTTCAAGTGTAACTACTGAAAGATTTTTTCTTTTTTTACTTTTTGTTTTTAAATAATGAAAGACATGTAGTGCCACCGGTCAAGAACTCTCTTCCCCAACTTGATTGAAACCTTCTGTAATGGAAAGTTAAGTTGGCTTTTTTAAAGCAGCTTTACAGTCTTTATTTGTCTACAAAATTAGACATGTAGCTCAAGGACAAGTGACCTACTCCACATCTCTCTCCTCAAGTATTTTGCATATTTTAGCCAAGGCATCTGGGCATGCCAGATTTCTCTCCTTCCAAATTAAGTTGCCGACTTTCACTTCTTCAGAATTAACAAGATTAAACTCAGTTAGAAACAGACTTAATTTTTTTCTGTTTAAACACTGCTGACGATGGACACACATGAAAGCTAAATGCATATGAAAACTAAAGTGTTGTATTTTTGTATTACAAAAGTTCTCACCTGACAATTTCTCTGTATGAGCATTTAATATTTTGGAAATAACTACACTATTAGTGACAGATGCATGCACAATCATCTCACTTTTTACCCTGCACATTCATGTATACACAAAACTGTCCAGCTACTAACACAACCTAGCTTCAAATCCACATTTTAATCAAATTCTAAAAACCAGAAATGACAGAAGCAGCATAACAAAAAGCTACTGCCAAACAAAAACACTCTGTGATGCTCACATCAAGACAGGGGAGTCTCAGATACCAATTTTGTTAAGAAAATGGGACTCGGGAACTAGAGTTGAGGTTCTATCTACATTTCAATGACAAGCAAGAAAAAGTCCAACAGCAGTCATGGGAAGTAAGGGAAATAAATTTTGTAGAATCAGAACTTTAATTAAAACTGAAAAATACTTCCCTATTTTGTGTTTCTATTTTTCCAGTGTGAAACAAATGCAAGCTGATACAACTATACAGCCCTTCACCCTGTCCTCCAGGCACAGCAGCTTCCTAACACCAAAACTCAATCTGTGGAGAACTTAACGCTGCCACTGCTGAATCTGCAGTTTTGAAATAATTCAGTGTCAAGTCTCTGTTGAGTTACAAAAGTTGCAAGGAAGAGCAAAGATGTAAACACAGGAGTTACCCATGGAGGAGAAATGACCCAAACCCAGAAGCTGAAGAACGCTCAGAACAGGCTCTCTGCCCCAATCCACCTCCGAGGAGCGATAGAGAAGCAGTACCTTACCCTGGGAAGGCATCAGGAACACAGTCAGCTGTGATGCAACTTCACCATGTTTTAGCACATCTGCAAAGGGCAAGTCTTCTTTGACCATCTGCTAGCACATGGTCTCCAGCTTTTCCCATAATGCTGGTAAGACCTTGGATCCTCCAAACAGTACTGAATCCTGTTAAAAATTCCATCAGTATTTTCCAGTAGTGAGTAACAGCTGATTTTGCTCCTTATCCGTAATTCTCAGCTTTTGCACTTGAAATAGGTAAAAACTTGCCATTTCCAGCTCATAGGTTTTTCAAGTCCTGCTTTCAGGGAAAAAAAAAAAGCAATCCTCTTGGAAACCAACATGTCCACTTTACAGCAATCAAAAACATTGTGTTACGGAGTCCATCCTTATTGTCTGAACTATTTCTATTAAATATCCAGTGTACAATTAAATTCCTAATTGTAATAAATAAATTGGGGTTTTAACCTGAACTCTGAGAATGAAACGATGTTTCTTTCATTTTAATGCATAACAACCTACAATAAAATTGTCCAGGAAGAATTACATTTTTATTTTCAGAGTTCCAGAAGTGCCGTTTACAACAGCTGCTCAGCTTTCCATTAGTTTGAAAAATGGGAAGCGACTGGATTTTAGCACTAAATTCTGTGGATGCTGAAGGCATGTTACCTCTTTTAAAGAGAAATACACTTATTGAAAGTCACAAGACTACAACAGAGCAGCATGCATGTAAGTAATGGGTATACTTTTCAAAATCATATCCCACAGTAAAACAACAGTTGAGTAGAATAACTGAGATATTTAGAGGATATATTTATTTACCTAGTTCTAATTATGACTTTTTTCTACTTATGAATCCCATAACACTATACTAGCACCAATGCCCACATCACAGACTGCAGCAGAATTACAGACACCCAGTACACCACCACTTTAGCTTTTAAATGCTGACAGCCTCCAGCTGGCAGGTCAGAAAAGCAGATAAGAATCAACTGCTATTAGAAACTAAATAGTCTTGAGACAGAATGGAACTAACTTGCAGAGTGGTGGGGATTACTTGTGTAAACCAGTCAATTATGATAGCTCACATACTGCTCTAATTACAGCAGCATCATTATTTATTTATTCAGCTATCTTCCACACATTCTGAACCTTGGCAATTGTACCAGCCATCTAGATGGCTGGGATACACTGTCCATCGATTAATTTCAAATATGGCCTGGCTGAACTATTTCCAGAGTAGAAGTGCACATTAAAAAAAAAATGGCTCCACCAGAATCCAAAACTTAATCTCCTCTTAAGCATTTAAGAAATATATAAAATATCTGAAAGACACAACATCTAATCACTGTCCATATATCAGCACAAGAAAATACTGAAAAGATCCATGAAAATTAAAAGTTACGTAGCACCAATAGCTATATTTTTATTTCACATGTATAAAAGACTTTTAAAAACAGAAACACATTAAGTTTCATTTAAAACTAGATGCTGCGTTATGATTGCTTATTATTCCTTAACATTCTCAGACAACGTATTAGATCCGCATAGTCTCATTTTCAGAGGTACTACAGTTAACAGGAACTGGAATTGCTCAGCACCTCTGAAGAAGGCTATTATGAAATAAGATAAACAATATTTGCTGAACTTATTCTTTAAAAAGCAAATAATTGCTAAGACAAGAAGTTTATAGGTCGCATATCCTGTACAAGGACAGCTGTACAGTTATACTTCAAGCACCTGTGCACAAACATTATTAGCTTCAAATTTTAACTAACATCAAATGCTTGCACCTCAAATTCAGGGCTGCATAGGCACCTTTTACAGAAAGAGTAGGGTCTGTTCGTCCCTCACCGTTCCTCTGTGAAATCTCTTTTTTTAACTCAGATTTGAAGAAGCAGCGTAGAAGGATAAGTTGTGAACTTACAGACTGACAACAAAAAGGAACCTCAAAGAAGCTGCTGCAGGCAAGTAATTATTCTTTTTCATTTCCACACTGTACAGTAAAGGCATGAATGGAGATCTATATCATGGACTTGCATTTCTCAACTACTACAATTTCAAAAGATGTTCCAGATACTGCTTAAACTTCTGCAAGTAGGACACATTCGGCTGAAAAGGACTTGCTCTTTGTCAGAAGTTCTCAAACTGTCTGGTATCCAGCGAGAAATGTTCTGTGCTGGACCAGGTTCATCTTTAGCTTGCTTAGTCAGTATCAGAAGACAAGGATGTCTGAATCTTCCTGTCTATAGCTCAGAGCAGCGGTTAATGGCTTAACATCAAATTGGCAGTCCTATAATACTCAGTATCTTTATAAATAATCTGGATGATGAAATTAAATGCATCTTAACCAAGTTCATAGATGACACCAAACCGGAGGAAAGCCAGATACACCCCAAGGAAGAACCACCATAGAGAGAGACCAGAACTTGCTGGAAGACTAAGCCATCAAGAACTGCGTGAGATTTAATAAACACCAGGTCCTGCACCTGGGATGGAACCCCACACAGCAGTAATAGTTGGGGACTGACTGGCCTGGTGTGTAGCTCTGCTGGGTAAGAGCTGAGAGTCCTGGACAGCAAGCTGAACATGAGCAAGGAGCATGCACTGGCAGCAATAAAGAGAAACCATGAGAAACCACTGGATGGAAAATTATCAAATATAGAGGATAAATAGACATCTTTCTAGTGAAGTCTATTGATTCTGTAATTCTATTCTGCTAATCCACAAATAGGAGAGTATCACAACTCTTTCCAGATCCTGAGATAAAAACCTACAGAGAAAAGGTAACTGAGCGAGCAAGCAACCTGCAAGTATGTTCAACACGTTACATAGCTGAAAAATACAAACTATAAGAATTAATGTTCTTTACAAGTTTCAATCGGCTTATCTGTAGAGACAAATGGAACTTTAGTATTTGCTCCATTCAACAGATGCTGAATTTACTAAATGGGAAATATTAGGCTGAATGAACAAGAAAATAATCACCCAGGAATGACGTATTTCCAATATACTAATTTTTATGTTGCACTCGGTCAGATTTTCCCAAATAACATGAGTAAGAGCTTAGAATGTCTCCCCTTATGGAGACTTAAGTGGCTCACGAGTATCAGAGGGTGCCAGTAAGCCTAAGAAAATTTCCAAAGAAGAAATGCTACGGTCTCTACTTAAATTCAAGCTTGAGAGTCTTTCAGCTTCAGAGACAGCCGTTCCTTTGCAGAACTCCGAGGAAAACCAATAGGATCACCAGAATTTACATTTACAGGTGAAGCACCATGAAGGACAACACAGGATAGTGAGAGGAACAGCACATTGGGTAATTCTTTTTAGCAGCCTATATCAAGTCAGAGTACTGTTGTCAGTGCTAATAACTAAGGGCACTGAACTTGAATGAACCCCTCCAGATGGCCCTGTGAGCTGGAAAGCCTCAGAATTACAGTGGTTCTCATCTGGTCTGCTCCTCCATGTCCCAAGAATTTAAAGAGGAACAGACCTAGAAACAGCTAAGTTCATTACAGCCAGGTTATTTTCTGGACATGGAATGGAAGTTAAGTGTATGAAAATACTCTCAAGCCAGGTTACAATGACAGACACAAGTACACCAAGGACATTTCAATGCTGAACTGCCTCAGGAAAAGCAATGCCTCAAACTAACTACTAAAAAATTGCCCAATTCATCTCTTAACTAACCTACCTCTACATACATGATTTATATTTTGCTCCTATCTACTTTTTAACTTTATATGTCTCCTACCGAATGCCTCTGCTGACACAGAGAGTGAAAAAAGCATCCAACCCACATAGGTACTGTATTTCCCCAAAGCAAAGAGGAAATAAGTGGATTGGGCCAAGCTGTCAGTGACAAAAACAAGAGGGCAATAGAAAGCTTGTTTCATGCTGCTCTGTAAAAAAGGGCAGATTGTCCATGCTTGAAGCCTGAAACCTTATGAAGTCAAGGCCCAGGCTGCTGAGATAAAACAGAGCCTCTTTCACTCTGGGTGAAGTGAGGGAGATCACCAGGCAGGTGCTGCCTCAAAAGGCACGGGCTATCCTTGGCTTTTCCCCAGAGTTTCAAGCTCAGTAATAATGGGAAGGCAAAAGAGTTGCACGGACAGAAATGCACTCCTGTTCCACTAGGTTTACGTGTAAGGCCAACTTTAATTAAAAACTGAACCCTGAAGCTTTCTTCAGCTAGGATGAAAAAAAGCCCAATGGCACAAAGTCAGTCTTCAATGGCCCACAACCTCTTGAAACAATTTTCTGGAGGGGAGCTGGGGACAGAGGAGGAGTTATCAGAATGGTAACAAATGGATTAATGAATGGGTTTAAGAAAATCTTTCAGTCCCCAGCAAGGAAAAATATTACCCCCTCTCCTCCCTTAGCCTTTCTAAAACCATCCAGCTTGCCAAAGCCAGGAAATTCCAGACCACAGCTGAAATTAGATCCAATAAATTTTAAAAGAGGAGACACAAATGTTTCAGTTACATTTTACCCTTATAAAAGAATGATGGGGGAAAAAAAAAAAGTTTTACTACTTAATTTGTTAAACTGCTAGTTTTTAACAAGTCATATGATTTTCTTCACCAATTTTTTGAATCAGAAACCTTCACTGCCTTGCCATGATGTTCCTCACACTTCATCAGTTCTGAAAACAGGCACCCAACAGATGGGTTTGTATATTAATTCATTCTTGAAAACGAATCCTAATATGTAGATTTAGATACCCTGAAAAAATTAATTGCTTTCCATACAGTTACAGTACTGTTCATTGGATGGCATGAACTTGTTATCTCACAGCCCTTTAGAAACAAAAATATCAATATTTATCCTCAGGTACTAACCAACCTTCAGTGTTGTCACAATCTTCAAGAGAGTCATAAAGTAAGTATGATGCCTTCTGTATCATTAAACAAAATTTACTAACAACCTGAGCATTGCTTATGTAGTTACTTCACTTTATTTCTTCTTAAAGCAACTGGTTAAGTACCTGTTTTTTAACAAGCATATAGTTATATCAGCTATTTAACTATATATATAGTTAAATCAACAGCTGGAGACATTTAATGAATCCCTTGGAGTTCTTTCAGAATAACAGTTTATTTTCAGAAAACAACTGCAATACAGTAACAGAGTTAAGCAGGAAGTGTGTTTATTTCACTATATTTAGGTCTTAAAATATATTCAAGTCAAAGGAAATGTCTTCTAGAATAGGAATAGTATAAAAAGCAATGAAATCATGTCATTAAATACTACACACACCCAAAAAGTTAATAAATCTCTGTCTTGTTCAGTAGTTTTCTCCCACAAAAAATAACCTTAGGAAAACACTCCTACGGCCACAAGGCAGCAAAAAAGTGGCTCTATCTTTTCCCCGAGCCCAAGGTAAGGCTAAACTCCAATCTAAATTTCTGCAATAACAGATAGAAAGAGCAAAGTTTCCTTCTGGTAAAAGAAAAACTTATTTTTTTGTCTAGTATTCAGTAATTTTTCTCCTTATTAACCACACCTAATTTCAATTTATCCCTGAGAGAGCTAGTTTCATGTAACAAAGCAGGAGATACGTTTTTATTTTATGGGATCCCTAAAGTCACAATATGTTGGATCGTTAACTTCAGAGAGAAACAGTACACTGACTTTATATAAATTAGCTAAATATACAACTACAAAAAAGTTCCTATAGAGTATCTTCAGATTCTTTTTGCCATTCAATTCTCCTAGCCCCTCCGTGTAAGCTTCTAGCAGACAAACAAGAATAGACAGCAGCAAAAGCTATGAATTCCCACCCTAGAAAACTGAGTTTAGTCCTCATTTTGAACTTCCCACAATGAGCAGATCAAGCCGGATCCCCCAAAAAGCAGTTCACAGGGTTTCTCTAAAATCCTTTTAAAGTCTGTGCTTGAGAAGTCCCAAATACTTTATGAAGTACCACCGAAACAACCAATTCTGACTTTGTGGTAGAACATTCTTCATTATCAGCAAGAGAAAGGGCTAATAGTGTCAAATTTTATTATTTTTTTTCAGGAAAAACTTTAAAAGGTTGCTACTACCACAAAGTAACATTGATCACTTAACGAGAAATTACTTGAGAACAAACCTTCCAACTACTCAAAAGCTGGGCACAGAGAACTTTCATATTATTAACAAAATAGTAAAATAAAGATGATATTTAGCCAATGCAATTGAAAAAATCATATAAAAGTTTTCTCTACTTCAGAAACATACAAAAATCATAATTTATGGCCACCTGTCCTTGCCAGTTAGAAGCCAACTGTAAAAATACAAAAGTATGCAAAAGCAACAGTTGCCAGTATCTCCACATTGTGCTTGTCCATCAAATTATTGGCAACCTGCAAATTTATTTTTGTAACATAGACACTTTCTTCCACTTAGTAATTGTCTTGTGTATTTAAAACTTAAGGTTGACATTTTACATTTTTACAAAGATCTTTTAACATTAACATTAAACTATAAAACCATAAAACATAAAGCTTCAAGAAGGAAATTAATTATTCTCATGTTTCTAATAACAGGATTCTAAATACAAATTACTTACACTAGATATGATTTTGAGTATTACCAGACTGACTGATATTCTGGTTTAGATGCATTTATGTATGAAATAACCATAAGCAGAACATTATTACGTTTATGTTTTCAACTGCAGAAAAATAACCAGAATAAATTTACTTTCACCAGTTTTATAGCATTCCTTACATTAATTTGAGTGGGTTCCTAATGAAATACTTGAAATCGATTTTCGACACACAGATAGACCTACATGGACATTATAGCCCAAATCAAAAAGGTGTTCTTTCTCATCCTCAGTAGATGAAGACAATACCTAAAAATACAGACTTATTTTGGAGTGCATGAGAAGATTTGACCACATGAGCCCAGCATCACCCAGGATAACAGTTATCATGCTACCAGATAATATAATTCTGTACCTTAAGTTATTCTTATCTTGTTTGAAGTAAAACCCAAGAATTTTATCTACTCAAGCTGACCACGTCAGAAAAACACTGTCCAGTTTAATTTAAAGAACTCATGAAAAATAAAAATGTAGAGTATGCCTGCATTATGGCGCAGTCTTTATATTTTTTTCCCATAGGATTGGCCTTAATCACCACCCAGACTGTACTGAGATACTGTCATTTTTAAAATTACCTTCTCGTTCACTGTAAATTGGAAGGTGTGTAGAAAACAAGACAGGGTCCACAGGAATATAAATTATTACCTTACGTTGAAGAAAGGAGAACACTGCGTACAAAACTTGTGTGCATTTGCTATCTCTATCAATCTCCCTGCTAGTAGTCAATCCAAATGCAAACCAAAATTTTTATGATGTTCCTCAGCTATCTGTTCTTCAGTTTACAGTTGCATACCTGGAAGAGGAGGAGGACACCCAAACAACAGTGCCAATCACCACTGTGAAATGCAGGATCCCTTCCTGACTTAAAGTTAGACCCCACATAACATCCCTTTTTTTTTTTTTTTTTTTAAATCACTGAAGGATCCTGTAGACTACTGTTACATCCCAGTAATGAAATGGAAATTTGAAATTCCTCCTTTCTGCCACTGGGAAAGCGTGTGAACTTTCCTCTAGCATCTTCTTTCATGCTGCTATGGTTTCCTGAGTTTTCTGCCGGCTCATTTCCCCAGACTGTCGAAGTGTTCTGGTTTCATCAGAGATCATCTTGTCCAATGCCCCTGGCAAAGCAGGGTTGCTTGGAACACATCACTCAGGACTGCATCCAGACGGGTCTGGAAGATCTCTACAGCAGGGGACTCCACACTCTCCCTGGGCAGCCTGTTCCAGGGCTCTGGCACCCTCACCAGAAAGAAGCTTTTCCTCATATTTGAGTGGAACTTCCTCTGTTCCAGCTTGTGCCTGTTGCCTCTCATCCTGTCACTGGAAACCACTGAAAAGAGTCCAGCTCCATCCTCCTTCAACCCACCCCTTAGGTACTTGCCAGCATTAATAAGGTCTCCCCTCAGCCTTCTCTTCTCCACGTTAAAGAGTCCCAGCTCTCTCAGCCTTTCCTCACCAGGGAGATGCTCCAATCCCTCCATCATCTTTGTTGCCCTACGCTGGACTCTCTCCAGCAGTTCCCTGTCCCTCTTGAACTGGGGAGCCCAGAACTGGACGCAGGATTCCAGTTGCGGCCTCACCAGTCCAGAGCAGAGGGGGAGAATGACCTCCCTCGACCTACTGGCCACACTCTTCCCTAGGCAGCCCAGGATCCCAGTGCCCTCTTGGCCACAAGGACACATTACTGGCTCATGGACAGTTTACTATCCACCAGGACCCCCAGATCCTTCTCCTCAGAAGTGCTTTCCAGCAGGTCCACCCCTAACCTCTACTGGTGCCTGGCATTCTTCCTCCCCAGATACAGGGAAGATTGAGAAAATTGAGAAGAGAAAAAAACACTTTAAAAGGTAGAAAGAGTATATAGGGGAATGGAATAAAGCACAGAAAGATCTGAATCATTTGCTCATATTTAATTTCTCACTAACTAAGAAGTTTGAAAGAAAAAGGCAATCTTGGAATGAACAGGCTATGTCTAAATAAGACTTTATGAATACCCAACACAAGATTATAATTTTTTTTTTCAAGTTGATGAGTGCCATGGAATTGATACAGAATTTCAGAGGTTACATCTTTGGCAACAAGACAATCAGTTTTTCAGATACAGATCAACGGTTTAAATTCTGTTCAAGCTAAGCAGGGACTAACAGCCACTCCTTGTTAATAAACACAAGTGACGTGGTGACTTCCACCCAGTTTTCAAAGGCAATCTTTTCACAAATGTTAATGTTGGGATTTTCAAAGTAGCCTGGAGAATTGAGGTACATTTTTAGGAGATTACTCATAGGCATTCTGGCCACTTCTGTGCTCCAACTCTGTGTAGAAACTGAACAAAACTTTAGATTTTCGTTTTTAAAAATGTTTGTGGGTTTTTCTTTGTAATAAATTGTAAAATATTTTAAAACAAGTCAAACTCAGTTGCACTTCACCATTTCCCCACCGTGTTTATATTATTTTTAAACGAATTCATACCATGTGGCATGTCTGGCACTGAGTGGACAGAGTGAGAATAAAGCCCCCAAAGTCAGTAGGTCTGTGAGAGACAGCTCTGTGAGGAGCCAAGCAGACATAAGGAAAGAACCAACTGCATGAATTTCATGCTCGGTGTACAAGATTTGACAGGTCTGTATTATGTTGACAGGCTTCTGTTACTTTTTACACGCTGCTGAATCATGAGAGAAAGGCAAGCTCACAAAGACACCGACACTGCTCACAAAACTCCAGACTTGTCTGTGGATTTCACTTTTTCTTTAAAGTAAAAGCAAATTCCCGAAATACATTCCAAATAATGAAGAAAATCTAGGAAACACACCACCCTTTGAGGAGCCTTATATCAGGATTTCCATTATCTCTTTAAACATAGCAAACTATGCTAGCTAGCACAACATAGTAGTAAAGAGACCAGGACTGGGTTTTCTTATTGTTATGGAGCATTATCTGTAATATTAAGATATTTCTCCTTATACCTTTTAATTGAAAATATATACTCAATTTATGATACTAATGTTGAATCAGCTACCTCACTTAGACAAGAAGTGGGTTTCAGAACATTTAAATATTTCCCCCTTGTTTTATGGTTGGACACAGGAGCTTTCTCACAGAGAAGTAAGAGTTTAACGACAAATACAAACTTCAGAAACCAAAACCAGGATTAAGGGATAACCACTTCTGTTAAATCATAGCCTACCAGTGAAGTCAGATTTGAGTAAACTCTCACAGCACCTACTCTGCTTATTCTCCGTAACACCTCTTTTATCAATATTTGCACAGAAACATACTCAGTTCCAGAACCCCATCTACTCCACCTCTTCAACTCCACCAATCTTCTTGGCTGTACTGCTCAGGAGTGCAGTTTTAGAGATATGCTGTAATTTTGCCATGGCAGTACAGTTTTCATCAAATCTATGCTTTTCCCCCGGAAATATCACCAAAATGGTATACATTCTCTTTGAAATTATCTCCAATTGTGGACAGTCTTAACATTTCTTTGTGTTTTGAGATTTAGAAGCATGATCCAAGAATCACAGAATGGTTAGAGTTGGAAGGGACCTTAAAGATCATTGAGTTCCAACCCCCTGCCACGACTTTTCAAGTATAATGGAAAGCGGCTTACCAACTTCATCAGCCAGCCCCCTCAGGACCTGTGGGTGGACTTCATCAGGTCCCATGGACTTAAGTACCTTCAGGTTCCTTAGATGGTCTTGAAGATCACTCCCTCACTTTCCTAAGCTTAGTGTTTGGTTTCCAGAATCTCACATTCTTTTACCCAGCTGACAACTACTGAATTTGTTCTATCTGGAAGCTTGCTGGGGTTCTTTTTCAGAAGTGGAGGGAAGTTGCAAGACTGACTCCTCACTTCCAAGAAACTAAGAATTCTAAGAAATCTTACCATTTTTATTCATTATTCTGTCTTTTCTCCATTGGCTGTAGTACATATTGTAACATAAAACGTTGCCTTCCCAAGAAACTATGTGAAAAAGCAGATTAAGGTTTCTTTCGAGAAACAGGAACGTGAGAACCATCAACACAATATGACATGCCAGTACTTTGCAGTCAACATACAAGTGTCTCAACACCATAAAATTCAAGATATATTTACTTTATACTTCAGCATAGCAGCCAAAGACTGCAATTATCAGATGCATTTCATTGAACTGCGGTACATTTACTAATGTGTCTTTGCAAATTCAAAATGTCATGTTAGCTAGTACCAGTAACAAAATGACTTTGAAACAAATGCATAGCAATACATTGACATCTCTAGCTATGAGGCAGATATTTAAAACAGAGCTTTCAGCCCCTAAATTAGATTCCCAACACCTGTGTTATTAGTATATAAGCTTATATTGCAATATAAAGTAGGAAAACAAAGTCTGACCCACTCCAGCAGCCTTTTTTCTTTTGTCCTCATTTTCGTCAGATTTTTTACTATTCCAAACAATAAGATGCTATAGTAACATCTATTATTCTGCAGTTAATATCTCTGTACATCAATATTTAAAAGCACCTACTTGTTTGATTATTTCCTGTAGGGGAAAAAGTACAGGATCTTCTGGTAACACCTACACATGCCAGAAGGACCAATCTACTTTGCTTGATTATCAGATACACTTCACTGAAAGTACTTTAGAAAGAATTTGTGGTGGTGATCAAGCTATTTCCAGATCAGCATAAACAAACAAATTTGTCTAGATACTGTTGTAACGGAGGGAAACAAACGTCTGAGCTCTATTTTGCTATTGCAACACCCATACTAAGAAAATAAGTAGTTGGAAAGCAGACCATAGAAATGAGGGAGATGCTAGTGCTGAAATGAAGAAAGTCTGGAATGCAGGCAAAGAGCAACTTTGTGCTTTCTTTTCTGTAATTCCTTTTCTTTACACAGAGAGCAGCAAGAAAACACTTTGAATTGCAATTTTACAATGCAAGTTTTTGCTCTCATAGCGCTCCTAACAATACTGTGTTGTCTAATAAGACAGTTCTCTGTTTTTGTGACATTCACTGGGCATCTTGTAAAGACCAATTTTCTCTAAACTGGCTACAGGACAAAGTTTATTTTGAGGTGATACTTATCTGCATCCTCAGAAGAAAGCGAGTATTAGTTTAAGCTCATTCTACCTTGCATCACTATTGTAAAGCAGACAGCTATTTTAGGACTTTGAATAAAAGGGTATATTAACAATAACATTTAAAACAAATAATCAAGCCCTGTATCGAAAGCAAGAAGAGATCTCTGGAATGAAGGAAATGTAGATCAAAACCAGGAAATAGAAGAAAAACTGCGAACACACTTAGAAATAGGAAGAGTTCTAGTAGTGTCAATTCAAAACAGAGGTGAAATCCCAGATTTCAATTCAAGTTTTTTTTTTTTTTCTTACAAGGACCAAATAAAGTCCAGAAGAAACTTGAACACAGTGGGAAAAAATTAAACTTTTTTTTTTTTTTTTTAAGGGAAAAAGAACACTGAGAAAACTATAAAGAACAGGTAGCTGTATTATCCTCAACAATTAAGTTCTACTAAAAAGCTCAGCATTTAAGTTAGTCATCCCATTTTTTCTGCTATTAGAAACAGAATGCGTCTTGAAAATGGTTTCACAGATTACCTTTCCATTCAATTTCTCATCCAAGTTTATGAACACCCCAGTAGCAATAAACTAGATAGATAAAATATATTTACATCTCAAATGTATATAAATCTTTTTTCCTATGATAAAATGCAGATATCCACTGCTTTGAACAGAAATAAAAGCATGCACGGTCAGGTGAGCACCTTGCTTTTTGTTTCTCTCATGTCTCTACTCAATTACTGCCCCATCTGCTTTTACGCAAAGAATTTTAAAAACACAGGTTTTCTCTCCAGGGTAACGTTTAGTGCTTGTATGTGTGATTTTCCCTGCAAGACAAAACCCAGTTCTCAAGCTTACTCATGTTCATAATCAAAATACAGGCAATTCCCCAAGCCTCTTATTTGCATTTAGAATTGACGGAGATGCAAAGGAGAGGGAATGAATTGAAACCTGTAAAAGACAAAGAGGAGCCAAAACACCCAACAATTTCAGAAGGGCCTGCAAGAAGAAACAGCTTAGCAATAGAAAAGAGGAATGCCTAGGAATTAATATAGGTGTGTGAGGATCGTCATGTGCAAGAAAAAGGGCGCTCTACAGTAAGTTGTGTTAAAGCCCATTTCTTCATTTTAGGATTTTTGGTATAGTTCCACTGCACTCTCCTGCTTTGTTATAGACAAAGACATTAGGCAGCTTCCATTCACATCGGTTGAGTCAAACTCACACACGCCACCAGGACGAGGGAGATGATTCTTCCCCTCTGCTCTGCTGAGACCCCAGCACTGTGTCCAGCTCTGGAGCCCTCGGCACAGGAAGGACATGGGCCTGGCGGAGCAGAAGGAGGAGGCCACGGAAATACTGGGAGGGCTGGAGCCCCTCTGCTGTGAGGACAGGCTGAGATAGTTGGGGGGTTCAGTCTGGAAAAGGCTTTGGGAAGACCTTAGTGGGGCCTTGCAGTACCCAAAGGGGGCTTATAAGAAAAACTGGGACAAACTTTTTAGCAGGGCCTGTTGTGATAGGACAAGAGGTAATGGTTTTAAACTAAAAGAGGGTAGATTTAGACTAGATATAAGGAGGACATTTTTCACAATGAGTGTGGTGAAACACTGGAACAGGTTGCCCAGAGAGGTGGTAGACACCCCATCCCTGGAAACATTCAAGGTCAGGTGGGACGGGGCCCTGAGCAACCTGGTGTAGTGGAAAGCGTCCCTGCCCACAGCAGGGGGTTTGGACTAGATGACCTTTAAAGGTCCCTTCCAACCCAAATTATTCTATGACTCTTTCCAGGAGACTCTCAAGAGTTAGCCTAGACTCCCCTCCAGTTGCTTCCTCTCTTGTCCATTAATATGCACACAGCATCTTCAGATATAGATGTATCCCAGCATCATTCTCATTCTGGAAACTTTTAGCCCATGAAGTTGCTCTCCTTCATACTTTGTGAAAAGTGACAGCAATGACTAGGGCTTTATGATGAAATTAGCACTTTGCAATATGGATGAATATGACTTCTTATTTTTAGAGAAAAGCAGAGTAAGAAAATGCAGACTGAAAAGGAAGTTCTTGCTTCCAGGATTCTCTTTAATTAGTTTTGTTACAGTTATTTGAGGCAGACAGAGGATAAACAAAATGAACAGTCTACACCTGAAAGTAAAAGATATGTTAGTAGGGCAGTTCTTTAACAAAATGTAAAGATTAAATGTATTTATCTTCTGTGATGAAAAACTCTTAATAACCACTGAGATGCCACTTCTTTTCTCTTTGGGCAAATTAAAGGGAATTTACAAGGACTGTGTTTTACAAACACAGTCTATATGTTCTTCTGGGGTTTACAAACTAGAGCTTTAATCACTGTGGCACATAATTATTCCATGCTTTGCTTGAGTCTTTTATTTAAAAAAACAGCAACTGATAACAGCTTTCCTTGAGAAATCCAAAACTTCTCAGTCCAAAGAGGCAGAGACATGAAGTAAAATTTTTTTGTCTCCTCAAAAGAGTAACATGTCAGAATGCAAACAAACATTCTCAGACTCTTTAAGACAAAGCTACCTTAATATTACAAATCATTTTCATTTTCAGCCACCTGAAATATTCATATACATGACCGGAAGATAAAATACACAATTATTCCTTTTTACTATTCAATTTGGGAAGATGACTTGACAAATTACTCATACAACCTGCAATATTTGTCCACTGAGTGCCATGAGAGCTTCCCAAACCAACTTCACTGTTCTGTCTCCTCAGCGATTCTCTGGTATAGATCAAAAGCAGTCACCCTGTGACTTGAGCATTCTGTGCTCAACTGTTTAACTAAACCAGTTCCCTAATTTCTTAAGGGTCTTTGACAATTACATGATTTCTTCAAACACCTCAACAAGAACATATTACAAATATACATAGAACCTTTGAAAACCAGGATATTAAATTATGCATATCTAACATTAGACCTGAAACCCTAGACCAACCTGAGAGAATTTACAAAGTAAACCCTTCTACAGAAAGAAAAAAAAAAAAAAAGGTATACAGGTAGGGAGCATGCCCCTTCCTCAACACAAATTTTAACAGGTGCAACACACGTATTTAAGTACTTTGCAAACAAAATTTCAGTACTGTAAAATGGACCATTCTGTAACACTTGCTATTGATAGTTTCATATCTCTTCATTTTACCAGTTATCATAGTGGTACATTTCATGTATGTGTATATAAATTAAATGAAAATATTTTTTTAAATTTCAAAAGCTTTACCAAAATACTCTCAGCCATTTTCTCACAAATGAACCTGAGTCCCAAGTGTTTTTATTCTGAAGCTAGCAAACTACTCTGTATACTTTTGAAAGCTGATCAAAGCAGTGCAACATCCTGGTAAGAAAAGCCAGCTACTAAGCTGTTAAATAAATACATAAAATTAACATACTCAACTACTATAAATAGTACCTACTGCAATGTAAGATGAAATTTCCAAGCAAACTGATTCACACAGACACGCATGTGTTCTATATGTGTATATAAATATCACACCAAGATCTCCAATCACCATCCTCTGTAATCTCAGGCCATTAACAATATTCTAGAATCCCTTCAGCAAGGCATGTAACATATCTGATTGATTTCTAAGGTCACTGTGTT
Organism: Arenaria interpres; assembly: GCA_013399435.1. Taxonomy (NCBI): domain Eukaryota; kingdom Metazoa; phylum Chordata; class Aves; order Charadriiformes; family Scolopacidae; genus Arenaria; species Arenaria interpres. Next base: position 34,185 of record VXAK01019310.1, read on the forward strand.
TTGGGCCACTGGTCAACTTAACAACACGTGCATCTGTATCTCTTTTGCTGGCACACGTCTCCTCCTTTTCACTTTCCATAACAGCCAACCCTGTTTCCCTTAACTAGCTTTTTGGACGTTTTTCTTGCTCCACTGTCATTAGATCGAGATCTAAGACCAAGAAATTGCTCGTTTAGGGAGAAGGAAGTTCTATAAAGGCACAGAGAGACCATTTTCATTCCATTTTTCAAATGATGTACTGGCAACGGCTTTGTTTGCACTGAGACCCGTTCTGTCAGGTTTGAGTACACTTAACACCAAAGTATGATTCACGATGCAGCTTCTCATTTCCAGTAATAGTAAAGGAGGACTCAAAAGAAACTTCCATTGCAGAAAATCCATTTATACTACATCTCTCTGTAAAAGATCTATGTTGGGAGACAGTGTCTTAAGAAGACATCACGAATAAAGGAAAAGAAAGTTGCATTGTAGATAAATTCACACAAAACCAAACTCCACAGCTTGCCTACTCAAAATGATTGCTTTACAGAAAGTTCATATTGCTTAAAATGCACATACTGAGATTTGGTAGTGTTCCCTACCTGATTTTTGAGAAAAAAAAGAACAAACACAATAAAACAAACAAGAATCTGAATCCCAATTTCAGATAATAATTCCACTGTTAGCAAAGTACCAGCCATCTCCATAGCACCTATTAGACTCTTTTACTGGCCTCCCAACTGCCAACATTCACACTGCAGTTTATGTAACATCTTATTTATATTTAAAATCTGTAATTTCAGGCAGATTTATGAAGGTATCTGCAGTACAGCAATACCCAAGCTTTTAGCACAGCAACAACACATACTTTAATACACTTTTCAGTTATTTTATTTAAACAACCCTCAGTGGTTTGGCTCAAAAGTTTTTTGGATGCTTGTTGCTGTGGTTTGCAGAAAATACTCAGTGGAACCAAGCAATTTTAGGAGACATCCTGATCACGCTACTGTGAACACGCTTGTACCCTTGAAAAAGATAAAAGCAGCAGCAGGAGCAACTCCTGCTTCCATTCGCTGCTAACACAATTTCTTTTCTGCCTTTATCAGTGACACTTGTCACTGGAAGACTGTGACCTAGTCCCCACAGTACAACACATTTAATTGCATCATTCACGTGTATAAAAAAGGGTAAAAAGTACACTGAACACCAATGAAAAATCTGAAAAGCTAACACTGCTTTTACAGTCCCTTCCCACATAAATCACATGTAGCTTTAAAGAGTTATAATGACTTAAAGCACAAGGAATGTTTAGAAGCATAGAATATGAAAGTCTTCAGGTGAATACCTACTTAGAAGAACATCACTAGGTTTTAGTCAGAAAAGACTAGAAGAAGGGTGAGAGTTATGACAGTGCTCCCAAAATACATTAGTAAAGTATGTAAATGTCTTTTCTCAAAGTAAGAGGAAAGCCATTGAATTCCTGATGGAGTCCTGGCTTTTGTTTCACTATTCAGTAATTGTCATTAACTTTCTGTGTTAATCGTGGGCCAACATGAACAAAAAAAATATAAGTTCTCTCGATAAATTCTTCACTGTGGTTTATAATACTGGCAAATTCATTTCAACCATTTTCTTTGCAAAATACTTTCTAATTTTCTGCAAATGAATTAGCCAACCTGGCTGTGGCAGAACCTACCACCACCAGCACCTGATCTGTCCCAGGGCCTTACTGCATGCTATGCCCTACTGCATAATGTTGTGTAAACACATTCTTGCTCTGAGCATTTAAGAACAGGTTTTTCTATGTCAACACACAGCCCCATCTAGGAGAGTTTCCCACTGCACCTTTTCAACACCCTTCAAAAGAAACAAAACCACACCAAGTTACATAGTTTTTGTCTAATACAGCAAAATACCTATTCAATACCTCACAGCTGAACTACATTCTCTTTTCCATAGACCACATAACCAAGACACTGACGTTTCACAGTTTCACCTCGAGATTGTCTGCTCGTTGCCTGTACTATTAGCTCCCGCCAAGTTACACGTGTATCATTAGCACGACTGACTTACAAATTTCTAAACTCTTATCATTTTGCAATGACTGCTGGAAGGAACCAGACGATAGCTAATGTCAAAACACTACTTTTATCTTATTTTCCTGCGAAGGCCGTCAATTATCTCATTGACCACACCAAAGCTCTCTTTGAAGTGGAGATCCTCCTAGAGCACGGTAACTCCGGTCTGGTGCCCGGAAGGCGCAGTGCTTCACAGCCGGTGTGCGCCGAGCCATGCTTAAAAAGGATAAGCTCCCCGATTAACACCACTCGGGTAAACCCGCAGGGCACCGTCTGCGCCGCCTGACAGAGGCGGGAGGCGGCGAGCGGACGGGTGTGCGGGCAGCCAGGGCCGCAGGGCGCCCACTCCCCCACCGCTCGGCGCTTCCAGCCAAGGGGTGAAGGCCCCTCACCGCATCGCTGCGGATATCTCTAACGCTCTGCCTTCTGAGGCGCCCTCACGGCATTTCCACCGCGCCGAGGAACAGCTGTCGCTTTTACAGACTTCCTTAAAGGTTTACGGGGAGTTTCCCTGGCATACGAGGCAAATGGAATTCGTGCCGCGGCTGCCAAGCGGTAAGGAGGCGAGCTCTCCTCCTGCCCGGCTTTCCCTCCGCCCGGCGCCCGCTGCGGG
>VXAK01019313.1:1535-11543 GCA_013399435.1 Arenaria interpres
TAGGAAGATGATAGATTGCTGCTGCCTCTGATTATCTGGTTCTCTACCGAAATTTTCTACCCCATATAGCCAATGAAAAACCTAAAAAGAACTAAAATCACTACTTGAAAAGAAAATAAAATACATGAACATACAAATCTTCCAAGAGTTTGGAGGTGTGCACTATGGTTCTTGATTCAAGCAAACAGGTGCCACTCTATGAAGTGGGGGAAAATAGTACAAATGTGTGAAGCTCTTTATGTGGGAAATTACAAGAGAGTTAAACGGCACTGAGCAAGGCACAAAAAGTGCTTTTAAAATAGAAACAAGGGAACATGCAGAGAACCTCAGTATCTAATTTAATTAATGATTGAGAATGCAAAGGCTCCAACTGGTGAAACATTAGCAGCAGCCATGAATTTCACTGTAGTTCTGTATAACAAGTAATCTTACCTGAGTGATTCTCAAAAAAATGTCAACACATCGATTGTATTTTTCATCTGATCCTGTCAATGCTGAGATGACAGGCCCTGCAGGATGCAGTGAGAGATCAATGATGAAAAACATACGTTTAGTCTTTTCACAATCAAAACCTACAAGACCAGGAAAATAAGAAATTTTGTCTGAGATTCATGCTTCTTTATATCCAAAAAATGATAATGTTACATAACCACTTTCATATACATTAAGTGGACAAGGGTATTTCTTCCTCATTTACATGAGATCTGACCCTAGATCATTCCCATCACCAACACATAACTTCAAACCTGGTCCCTAATATACTATTCTTCCAAGTGCTATGCGGTAACATGGATTACCAGATATTTACATCACCTACTTCATACATCAACCTATGTTCTCCGGCCTTTCATGAAGGAAACTTAATTTTGCCCATGAATTATACAGAACACTTAAACCTTACACAAAATTTATTGCAATTCAGAAGTCGAAAAGAGCAATGTACAATAGTATTGCTCATAACTAGCTCAAGCAAAGAGTGATAATTCATATTTGAAACTTACAAAGGCATGTTAGCATTGTACAGTTGGGAGCTGACTTCCATATACATGTTTCCAAATACTGCCTTAAACTGACATTTCAATCAGACCAGCTAAGTACTTGCAAATGAATTTTAATGTTTGGTTATAATCAAGAACAGCACATTTAATATTAAGTAAACCCCAATCAGATTCAACCATAATTAATTATCAAATATGTTAAAGTGCAAACAAGTTAATATGGGGGGATGGGAATTTAGATAGCTGTCTTCCTATTATGTATTAAAATATTTTTTATGTCTATTAAATATAGGGGAAATTTAAAACAGAGTATCCTGACAATCATTTCTCTATTTTTAAATTAAAATACAAGCAATGTAGTTAATCCTTATAATGCTACAAATAACTAATTTGGGATGCAGATATCCCTGAAATCAGAACAAAAATAGGATGGAATGGAACCTTACAAGTCTGTGACCTAACATTTCAAAGATCTCTAGGCTAAACTCTGGTTCAATATTTCCTCTGGGGGATGGAGACAGAATGGCCCTGAATACCAAGGTGAATGTAAGGAACCTGATAGTTTCCTAAAGCCATGTCATGTCTTCAGTCAGGAAGAGGATAGTATCTCTACAGTAAATTAATAGTCTCACGCATGCACAGCACACTCATACATTTCAATTGCTATATACTAAATTCCAATTTTACATGTTTCCATGTTACTAGAAATCCTTAAAAGAATCACAAGACCAAGCTAGCCAGCACGAGCATCAAGCATGCCCCACTACAGAGCATACTACAGTACACCAGAAATTCATACCAGACACAAATAATATAACTCTTTTCATTTACAGGAAATTGTATTTGTTGTCAGAATAAACACAAATATTTTTGCTAAGTCCATTATCACGGTGACATTTCAAAAACATTTTTATCAGCTTCATTACTCCACAGATACATCTAATAAACAGGAAAAATGTATTACAGTTTTAATTTGAAGTACATTAAGAATGTTATGCTAATGTCAGACAAACCCAATTAGAAAACCAAGAGGCACACCTAGAAACATGACCATCAATAAGAGTCAAAAAAGCAGCCTTTCCATTTCTATTATGTATTGCTTTTTATACCATGACACTGCAGCCTGTGAGGGTCAGATTAATTAAGATCAACAGCAGCTGCAGTGCAACGTGAGAAGCACACTGCCACAGTTCTCACCAGTCCAGCCCAATTACCTGCAGCGTTCCAACACTGGACGACTGACAACTACCATACTCCTCACCAAGTCATTAACTCCCACTGGCCTACTGATAAAAGTTAAAACACAAACCTCTTTTAAGATGGAGTGCAAAGCTGACTGCACCTGCTGCAGGATGCAATGACAAGTCCCAGAGATGTTTGCCAGCCAAATCTTTACAGATGTTACTTAACTTTATGCTAGATCTGTGTCCAAAGATGGAAACGAGACAGCAATCAGGCACAAGCCCTCCTCCCAAATCCCTCTATGCTCCACTTCTAAAAGCTAGTCTGACAAATTCACTAAATCCAAGGTTTTTTCTCCCCTGGCCAAAAAGCTACCAATCACTGACGAAATAAATTCTGTGGTCAATTACTGAGGACAATTTCTAAATTAATGTAATTAATTAAAGAACAAACAAGATCAAAGATTATTTGAAAAAGGTATCGCATGTTAACAGGTTGCACCCATTAAGAAAAGCAAGAACATGTTTCTTTTACTGCACAAGGGAGAAGAGGAAAGCAATTCAGACTTTCCCTGTTTATATTTTTTAAATATTAGCTCCAAGCCCCATGTTCTGACAAACATCCATTAAAACTTGATCTACCTGCAAAATAACATTGAAGAATTTCATGGAAATTTTAAACTTTGTGAAAGATGAAAATTAAAAATTTTCAGTGCATAACAACTTTGGCTATTTTTCCTAGGTTTTGGTTGTTTAGCTTGGTTTTGGTTTGGTTTGGTTTTTTTTACAGAATGCGTAAGTCCAGAAATTAGATATTCTTAATGAATAATTACTTCACAAAAATCTCAAATATATCAAAAAGCAATGCTGTTACTAGAAGCACCTTCACCTACATAAGCTTTCCAATCTACCGAGAATCATTTTGTTTTCAATTATATTGAAAACTAGTCAAAAGCAATCACAAGAAAAATGCAGAAAAACACTAAATATGGCATTTCTCTGTGGTAACAGCTATGCTGACTTCGTTCTTTGCCAACCAAGTGCACACAGCTAGTCTGTATTATTTATTAAAGTTAGACTAACCATTCCAAATCTGTCACAAGTTGCTTTAAACCCTTCTTATACAAGACAAAGACTTTTGTGCAAACCAAGGCCATTTACTATGCCAAAGTCTATTCACTCATTAACATGAATAAGTCCCTACATGTATAAGAAATCAGTGCAAATTTCTACCTAAACTTCCACTCAAAATTTCTCTACACATACCAAATGAGAAGCTGCTAAGCGATAGTACACTGGGCAAGTTAGATACGTAACACGCTCAAGATCATACGAAGTTACCTATTCAGTTTCAGCTTCCTTTTAAATGTGAAATACTAAGGATCTGCTGGCTAACAAGCTAACTTTTTTTTATTCTGTTCAGTAACCAGGCAACAGACAACTGTCCAACTGAGAATTATCTCTCTGAACAGCTGGCAATCAACACTTGAGGTTTTTTGGTGGTTGTGTTTTGTTTTTTTTTAAACTAGTAGAAAGATCAGTTATTCCAGTGATTACTTTACAAACCTACACAGCTCTAGATTCCATCTCTGAAAACTCTACTCACTATTTAGTCATATCCTCAGTCCCATTATCCCCAAAGTTAATCATATAAGTAAGCGTTTACAACAGAATCTGAAAATCCTAGATACATACTTACGAAATCCCTAACTAGCTAACGTTAACACTGTAGAAGAAAATTAGAAGTATCAAGAATAAAAGTGAGATACATTTATTGATGTATGACAAACCACCTTCAAGGAGCCATGACAACAGACAGCTAATAACTAATGCCACTCTCACTTTTAACTCCATTACTCCTTTTTCTCTTCTATAGCTGAAAAAGCAATATTTCACTTCAACATTATTTCAAGTGTTGATTTTTCAAACAGATTCTTTTCCCTACTAGATTTTACGTGTTTGCTTTTTTTTTTTAAGAGTTATAAATTAATGTGACAATTCCTTGATTATATAAAAGAAACAATAATGGTGAATGAAGCTTGATATATTATACCTTCCCCCTTCCTAACAGTTTAACAGGAGTAATGAAGCCACAATGTGAACTCATTAATTATAAATTCTTGTAAAGTTGTGTAACTTACACATTCAATGTGCTTGAAAGGTTTTTATGAGTCAGAATAAGAGACTTTTTAAAAGGGCACTTGCACAAAGATTACCTGGCCTATCTTCCACAATACATGAATGTTTCAAAAAAAAAATCTGATATTCAAATACAAAACATCTCAAATACAAATCGCTTGGTAAAAACATAACATAGCCACACGGCACTTCATACACTCTACGCAAGGCGGGGGAAGGAAACTCCTGCCTTTTGTATTCTCCAAACATTCAGATCACTACTGATTAAAAATCTGCCATGAAAACAACACAGCTGATCTATTGTTAAAAGCAGTAAAACCTTATCCCCATTTCATTAGGTTTTTATTAATCTCCATTCTTAATATTATCTAATTTCAGTACATATATGACTTCATATTCCAATAAATTGAAAAACACTGACCGAGCTCAAATTCACTCAAGCACCAAGTTCAGACCAGGCAAGATCCTGTTGCAAGATAAACAACATGATGCGACGTAACATAATTTTGTGTGTGCGTGTGTGTGTATGTGTGAGACTGGGGCGGGAGTGCAGAGAGAGAGAGAGAGAGACTGCATGAGAGAGAAAGCAAGCGAGAGTGCGCGCCAGCATTCGCAATGGAAAAAAATACAAATGTCCAGAGTAGTTTTCAGTCCAGCGCTCACTACAATTCAGAATGGAGAAACAGATAAGACAATGAGAGCTTAATACAACAGAAATACTCGCTCATTTTTATTTTATTCAAAATAAAACCATGCATTAAAATAGCTTCACAGAATGGCCACTTTCTTTAATATTAATGAAGTGAACTTCATAAAGTAGCATGGCTATGTCTGTATTTAAATTTTGGACCAGAACCTACTAGTCAATACACACTCTGTACTTCTCTGCAGAAAGGATCAACACCTATTGCTTTTCAAGTAGGGCATATTTTGCCATTTTAATTTCATTTCCACTAATCTAGGGAAACAAGCCTCAACAAAAAAGAATCGGGGGTAATCTAAGCACAATAACGAAAGGCAAATTACAGAAGTCCAGACAATTATAAAAAGTCAGCTGGTAACCTGAAAAGAGAACAATAAGTTGTGTACTCAAAAGATAAGACTGTAGTGGACAGTAATGTATTTATATACTGCTTCCTACTTTGTAAACTAAAATGTTCAGTGAAAAGCTGTTTTTTCCTTCAACTTCTTGTAATTAGAGCTGCCATATAATTCTTCAGTAATTATGTCACCTTTTGATGCACAAAAATAATTCCAACAGAAATCAGTCTGCATACTGAAGTCCTATATCACAGAGGAAAAAAAAAGAACACTATTAGATCATAGGAACCACTTACAACTTCTGTATTACAACGAACTTCCTCCTTTCCAAACAGCAACTTACTCAGATTGTACTAAAACTTTTCAGAAATACAGAAAAGTTTCACAGAAGCTTTGGCAAGAGAACATTCCACAGCGAAACGTACATTAATAGTCATTTATAGTCACAAGCATCAGAGGCAGAGACTATGTAACTTCTATTAGGAAAACAGAATAATTGTTCAAGAAACCTTGTAAGAAAAATAAACCATATCTTTATTTTAGCTATTTCAAAAGATTTGTATTTCCTAACACTACATGAGCACAAGAGTCTGGAAGAAACCCAAAAGCCATCAGCTCAGAGAATGCCAGGACCTCCGAAAATTCCATGGGCTGGTGGTCAAATGCAAACAGAAAGACTAACGAGAGCTAGCCACGCTGGAATACATTTCTCATCCCTGCTCCACGCTTTAGCAGGTATCAGTCGCCAACTTCCTTAAAACACTCATTTTCTGTACGACACAACGTGGCTGCAAATTCAAAGCAAACTGTATGAAGTTAAACTGGAAGTTCATTTGCACCTGTTAGAGTGAAACTGCTTGAGCCTCACTGCCCTAGTTATTTATATTATTACTACCGATTTTAAGAGAGAATGTGTTTATGACACAAATGTTACTACTCGTGTCTGGCTTGCTAATTTTTATTTCTCAAAGGTTCTCCCGCTACTACTGCTGTATCTTTACAATTTGCTACACAAAAAAATATGTAATCCTGATTTAATCAGAAAACAGAAGAACTATGCTAGAGCACTGAACAAAAGATCTAATCTTTGGAGCACCCTTTCCAAGAGACTGTAAATAAACTGTAGTAGAATGAAAAGACTTGTAATTTGGTATTTGGAATATTCTTCATAAACACCAATTTTCTGTAACATCCTTGCATATCTGATACCACCTCATGTATAATGCAGAAAATCCATTTCATTTTCATCTATTGACAGTGAATTTAATTTACTATTGCGGCTCTTTACCCATATTATGTTATTAATTCTGCAATCAGGCTCTTTTGAATGCTTTTATTTCTTCCAAGAGTTTTCACAATTCTATATTGATTTCTTTTTTCCAACCTAACATACCTTTCAAAATAAAGGACCGTTTTTTTTCTAACTTGCTAAGGAAAAGTAAAAAATTTTAAAAAACCCTCAAAGACAACAAGCAACAGTTCATAAGATGTATCTTTCAACAGGAACAATCTAAATGCATCACTTTAACCTCTGACATTTAAGTAGTATAAACTACATTCATTAAGAAGATGTACAACAAATTTCCACATCAAAAATCATCATTGTAAACAGACCACAATCTCTCCATTAATAAAAAATTACCCACTTCTGCCTGACACTAAAGTTAGAGGACAGGAAAGCTAAATGCTTCAATATTAGTGTTCTGTTTACATCCATACCAACTGCCTTCACTATTTCATAGAATTCATCTTCTTAAACTAGATCAAATGCAAAGCAGCTCTTATTTTTCCAACAGAAAAGAGTCAGTAACAGCCAGTCAACTCCATTCTAAATCACCAGTTATTCTTCAAAAATAACAAAAGTAAAACACCAAAAAAGTGTTATTCATGTTATTATTTTGCATCAGATTTTGAAAAAGTCCTCCAGAACAAAGTTCAATTGCTGAATGCTAATTTGTTCATCTTTAAGGAAAAAAAAAAAAGATTATTCAATTGCAGAAGCTAAAATCGTATGTATCATTATGTAAGACTCCCTCTTCAGATATCTTATCAAGGAGAAATGCTAAATCAGGTATTTATTATTATTACACGCAAATATTAAAAACTTGTTTCTTGCGCATTAATATAGTTAATATAAAACACTCTTTTTTATTCAGCCAAAGTATTTCACTTTTATAATAGAGTTTTCTTTCACCATCATGATAAACATGATATAAAGAATATCTAAAGAGCAGCACTTGTCCTCTTTACTTCACTCCAGAGCCAGTGAACAAAGCAGTGAAGCAGAAAGAAGGTACATAATGGATTTAAAGTAAATGGCCCATTCTTTAGGAGGCAGTCTCTCATTTTTACTCATTCTAGCTTAATTGTCATTACAATGTCTGGAAACTTCAAACGAACAATTATTTTTACGCCAGCTGTCAAGTTGGTTCCTTAAAGCTAGATTTTGATTTTTTTTTAAACTAAGAAACAAAGCAATCAAAATGTTAATGAAAATATTATTTTGCAGAAACATTGGAAATATCTTTAAACATATTTCAAGCAGTTAATGCACAGTCCATTCCATACACCAAGGCAGACAGAGCATTTATTCTGTTGTACTTTGTTACACACTTTTGTGAGAAATAATGCTTCCAGATGCACTGGAAGCTTAGTTGTCCATATACGAAACACACTGACACGTACATACATCCCTTGGGATTTAAAAATAAAGAATTGGCTAATTTTTGCACCTACCTGGGTAAAAATCTTTGGATTTAGACAGCTTGATGGTGGCCCCAGTCTCTTTCTGCAACTGAACAATTGTCTGTCCTCCCTTCCCAATTATAGATCCAGCAGCATAACTAGGTATGAGGACCTTTAGAAAATACTGGCCATCCTCTGAAAAATTGAGATATGCATGGTTAATATGGCTTACAGAATTCAATTTTTTCTACCCCAGACCCACAAATAAACAAAATGTTACATCTTTAAACTCATCCAGTAATTCATGCATTTACATCTAACCAGTTGCGTCATCCTACAAGACATGTTTAGACTATGCCTTTGACATTTTAAAAAACGTACGTTTATTCCAAGCAGATAAAAGAATCCACATAGATTTCTTAATTCCATAAAAGAATAAGAATAAAATCCAAAACTATATTTCAAAGGTGGATTTTTTTTCCCAATGGTAACCACAGCACACAGAAATGATCGGACCCCTTTAAAAAAAAATAAAGCCCTGCACGAAAACGTGCCTAGTGACAACTACAACCTTGCTTGAAAATACTGCAAAAGAAATGCCAAAACTAAGAAGGAATGAATTGTAAATTCTGATGGGCTATTTGTTTGTCATTAGCAAACACATGAGAATAGCAATTAGCTATTGCCTGCATTCTTCTTAAGTGAGCAAAACGACTACTCTGCTACCAAATAACCCACCCAAAATGTGGGGTTTTATTCCAAGCATTTCAGCCACTGCCAAGAAAACAACTCAACATGGTGAGGACGGAATCACTTGCCTAAGTAATCCTGATGTATTCCTTTAGCACTTCTTAAGCGACAATGATCTCTTTTAAGCTCATTAATTAAAGGACATTAAGAAGAATTTTTCCCAATTGATCAAAAGCCTAAGTCACTTATTTTAAATACACTTAAAAGGTGACCAGATAGACAATGCCAGTCCTCTACCCACCACTAGCGTTAAAGCAGACAATCGGAACAGGAAAAAAAAATATATATAATGAATGGAGGGGGGAAAGAAAAAAGGATTCCCAGTCTGATTCGGCAAGTGCACAATTGCCCGTGCCCTCACCCCACTGCTAAATCCAGCCACACTGAAGTCTAAGGACCTTCCGTAACCGGCTCTGAAAAGTGTAAGACAATAAGGGTTCCTCTGGTTCCCCTGACTTGGGCTCTCCCCTGTAATTAAGGCAACGTCCCACTGACATGGATATCAAGATTTTTTTAATCGTGAAACCTGTTCCAGGAAGTTGGCATTTTTCCCCCCCTAAGCAGAAAGAACGATCCCAGTTCACCTCACTTCTCTTATCCGAGACTATAAGCGTCGCCAGAAGTGCCTGTGTGTGACAGCCGTGCCCACCCGTGTTAACATCGCCGGCTGAACGCGCACCGCCAGACCGCTGCTCTTAATATTGGGCAAATAAATTCACCTCTGCCTCGGTGCATTGTTATGACGACTCCAGTGCAAACGGACAGAGGAGATGCTGGTCCCGTTATAACTCATCTCCTCCAGGAAGAGCAGGATGTTAACCAGCGAGTCCCCGCGGCCGGCAGGCGACTCCCCCCCGCCACCAGCCAGCCCTCGCCCCCAGCACGGCAAACACACGCCGTGTCTGCGCTGACAATAGAAGAGAGGCCAAGGAGGAGGAAAACGCACGGCAAGGCTGAAATTCAACTTGCGACCCAGAGGATGTGGAAGAAGGAAAGTGCGTTTGCCGTCTCCTTCCAGCTGCCATTTAATTTCGCCCATGGTTGAACGGGCGAGAGAGATAGCTGGGCTGCAGAAGCCTCTTGTGCTCCCTTCTAGTCTCCGTAGGGTCACGGCTGTGCAGCCCCGGCGTGGATATTAAATAAAAAGACTGGTAGATGCTGAAAACCGACGCCATTTTGATGAATGATAACATTAGAGAAATGGGAATGTTTGG
>VXAK01019331.1:0-17339 GCA_013399435.1 Arenaria interpres
ACTCTTTAGGAACTTGTAAACATGCATTCATATTCTTGCTATGCCTACCAGAACTACCTGAATTATCAAAAACTGCTACTTGTTTGGACTCTTTTCCTAACATCCTCTTCGTATGACACACATCAATTAAGACAACACCTTTTTCTATGACCAGCACAATGCACTGTACATTGCATTTGGCCTTTCACTCATTCTACAGAATACCAGGGTGTGTTTTTTGTTTTGTTTTGTTTTTTTCAGAAAGGTATTTCTCCAGTCTAACACAGCACAAAGTATTGAGTGTGTGTCAGCTACTAGAGCATGTAAGTTGTGAGGCCTGTAAGATTCCATATTATCACAAAAATAAAGACTGGATAGAGGCTTTACTCCCTAAGATCGACAGAAATCTTGTGGGATAAATAAGGAATCTTAAATGCTAGTAAGTGGGAATCACAGACATAGGTATTTTGACATAATCAAGTTTTAATGAGTTCTAATATTGGGCTTGTTTCTACACATGCTAATGAGTTAAAATCCACTGAATAATGTCAGCCTCTTCAATGATTATTGTTTTTGAATAATCACTTTAACATAGAATCATAGAATTGCTTAGGTTGGAAAAGACCTTTAAGATCATCAAGTCCAACCATTAACCTAACATTGCCAAGTCCACCACTAAACCATGTCCCTCAGCACTATATTTACATGTCTTTTAAATATGTACAGGGATGGTGACTCAACCTCTTTCCTGGGCAGCGAGTTCCAATGCACATTCCAAGACTTCAAAATAATTTGATTTATGATTTAGCCTAACAGCTAAACCACTTTTTATTTACATTGTGTACTTAGTTAATATCGAACGGAAAAATAACTTCTGTAATGATAGACTACATCTTCGAACTATGTAGAGTGGACAACATATTGTTCATGATGGTCAGTTAAACCGATCACAATAAAGAACCGTGAAAAAAGACTTTATGAAACTTAAACACTGGTCTTGGCCTGAAAAACCCTCTAAAATCAGAACTACTCTTGCTTGGGAAGATTTCCACCTGGGCTATAGATGAGGCTGAAGGTAACTGTCCTTTATTCTGACATAAATTACTTATCTGATTTGGACAATTCAGTTAATTTGTTTCCCAATGGTAAAAAGGACAACGATATTTGAATATTGTAGAGTCCTCACTGAGCTTGAAGTGCTTGAGTATGGTGCTGTGTGTGCTATAGGCAAGCCTGTCTGCATGTCAAAGACTAGCCCCATGTTAGAGACAACATGCTTGCTGTCTAATGATCCTGTTCATAGACAGGATGGAGCAAGAATTTACTCTAAGCCAGGTGATCTGGATTCTTGGTTCAGATAGTATATTTTTATCAGTAATATATATTTCCCATCTACGAATCTTTTGACAGATTATAAAATTTCTTTGAAGAAGCAAGGGGGCTCACAGAAGGAAATCTGACTCTTAACTAATTAAGCTTTATAATATCCTCATGAGATTTTTTATGCATTACTACGGATCTGGAAGCGTGCTGCTCATCTTAATGTTAACTGGAGCTGTAGATGCTCTGAACCTTGAAAATAAAAAATTTTTTTTTGATGCCTGAATTAGCTATGAGTATTTTGGCCTTAGTGTCCATCTCTGATTCACACATTGCGTTACTGGCAGAAATGGAAAAACACCCACAACAAACCAACCAAAAAAAAACCTGCACACCCCAGGTTCATCCTCAGGTCTGTGTTTTAACTTGAAAACTTACCCTTTTTTTATACACCAGTTTTGCATGCCAGGATTGTTCTAATATATATGCTGAAAATATATGCTGACTGTACAAGTAAGTATGTCCCATTTCAAGATCTCTGGAAGGTATGTTAGGAACTGAATTGTCCTAACACATTTTAGTAATGTTTTAGAGCATAGCTGTGTATTTTCCTATCATTGTTACAAACTGACAGACTCTGTTCCTGGGAGGAAGGCGGAAGCCAAAGCAATGTCTGCCAACTGGTTCGCAAAGATGCTGCAGTGTCAGCACATTAGGGAGCCAAAGGGCCAGATGGTGGGAGAGACCAGAACTTTGAGCAGATTCCCATACTCATTGCTGCAACCACCTACAGCTATACTTGGGGCAAGCTGGCTCATTTCTGTCCATCTTTCCAAGTGCAGTTGATCAGCCCATTACCACTACTAGGAAGTAAAAATGAATGATGAACTACTAAGATTTATAAAGTGAAATCTCAATGTTTCACCTTAGCATTGCTGGATCCAGTGGGATCGTGTATTGATCCCACTCAAACAATATTTCAGCTTGTTGTTTATAACACTATTCTGTGTTCTTTTCTTTATTTCCTTTCCAAAGCAGCTGTATTCAGCTCCGGTTCTGATGAGCTTGGTATCCACCTGCTTCTCATTGAAGTTGACAATAAAACTTTGCTCTGGATGAGAGGGTAAGAAAAGATGCCATTACAGCATTTCCCTATGCAAAACTCAAATTTTATTACACACCCCTCCACAATAGTCTGCATACTCACCATAACAGCCGCTAGGAATCACATCATCAGCCAACTCCAACAAGAATAGGACTCTAAAGAGCAGGAAAAAATGGAGATATCAAATAGTATAATTGCAGCCTACATACATGGAAAAGCTTAATTTTTTCCTCACAATAATGTCTTTCCCCACTGCTGAGAACAAACCACAAGAAACATTTTCACTTTAAAACATCTTGCATTTCTTCTCCTGACACTGTTAAGTCTCTATAACTGCAGTATCTGTTGCATAAGTGCTATTATAATGTTCCTCTTTTTGAGGACTACACAGCAGCCTGGAGGATTACACAGACCTATTGCAACAGGACTAGAAGGCACTTCCCTTGCATTGGGCTCAGAACACTTCTGTCACAGGCAACCACTTCACACATTGCCTTTTGTAAATCTGTTTAACTCCTCCTTAACAAAAAATAGCTTTGTTGGCCTTTAGTTCTCTTATTTGGAGCTATAACCTATCTCTGATAGTTGGAAAACTTTTGCAGTTTTCAGCAGATAAGTGTTCACCTGCATGTTATGCTTATTTGCGGTGATGTAGTCTTTGTTCCTTACAGTTCCTTACAGTTCCTTATAGTTCTTTTTCTTCCATGGTGTATATTCATTTGCAGTAGTTACAGAAGCAATGATACCTCCCTTAGACTTCTGCACACTCAGCTATTTCCTTGAATCTCATTCTATAATCCAGGCTGAGTTTTTTATGTTTTCTTTCTTCTTAAGAAATGAATAGTACAGGGAAATTATTAATTTTATATTTAACAGGGGTAGTAGTCCCCAGTCTTCAATGGAGATACTTCACATGTGATATGTCTTAGGGTCATATTTGTTTTTTCTCAGACTAGATCAAATTGCTGACTCACAGCAATTACGTTAAGTCAGGATTCTTTCCTTGTTAATGAGGTGTCCCTTCTTAAATAAATTATCATACTTTATCTTATATTTAAACTGTGAAATTTTATCCCATCAATATTCTTTATCACATAGTTGCCCTGCAGTATAAACTAGTACACCCATATAGATAACATGTGAATATAATTACATACAGTATACAACATTTAAAAAAAAAACAACCATACTTAAAAAAAACAAAAGAGGAAGTTAAAGCTCAGGCTGTTCTTCAAATGACTGCACTATTAGCACACCTGTAGCTGGTTCCCTAACTGTAGGTCTTACACTCATTCTTTCCTCTTCCAGCTGAATTAAGAATTTTCCAAATGGAATGATATCAAATATTGTACTCTTAAAAAAGCGTTATATCATTTTCTTGATTGAAAAATAAAAAAAAAATATGAGATGGGTCTGGTATTATCTTTATTGGGTACATGTTCAGTGCAACAGTTCACAACATTTCCAGTCGATGACTTCTTAGATTGAGAAAGTAATTAGAAACCAATTACTTTAATTCTTAAACTTTCAGTCTATCCATTAAGTCATTGCATGGATTGGACTTCAGTACACATAAGAAACTGGTTGAAAATTTATGTCATGGTTCAGCAAAACAGCACAGAAAAACCTTTATTTATGCTGCCTTTTTTTTTTCTCTTTTTTTTTTTTTAATTGGTCATTCATTACCTGCTAAAGCTGTCATACAGATTTTGTTTTCAGAGATTTCTTAATTCCAAAAATGATGACAAAAAGATTAAAAGACACTCCAGAGCTTTGCAGCTTGTTTTCCGTACTTAAGATGTGACATTTCTCTGTCTAATATTATATACTCTAGTTTTTATCCAGCACACACAGGTGTTCCATTATGTTTGGCATAAATTAAATCAGGTTTACTCAAGAGAAATGCAAAAGAACTAACATTAGAGGACTATTTCATATTCAGAGAAGAATGAAGTCATTTGAAAAAACAACCTTTGTTCGTAGAACTATTCAAAACATTTACATTCATGTTTCCCGAACAGGAAGTCCAGTGAAATATACTTTTCAATGCCTCTTAAACACAGGAATCAATTTCAAGAGACCACAGATGGAAATGATGAGTGCCCCAAGTTACAGAAAGGGAAAGATCTTAACACAAAAGGATTTTTACATGCTGATGCAAAATATCTGGGAAGAGTAAGGGCAAAACAAAGATTAGGAAGATGTTAATTGGAAAAGAGAAGCTGGGAACACTTTGGAGACTCTGCGGCACACCAAGCCTCTCCCGGAGTCCTTTACCTACTCACTGCCAAGATAACAGAAATGCAACTTAGAAATTTAACATTTCTCTTTAGATATTAATGGCAAAAAAAAAAAAAAAAAGACTGCAATTCTTCTCTTATCTTTCAGAGTTAAGGGTGTAGCTTTAATTCACAAATCCACTGATCTGAAACATATTAATTGTGCATGACAATGAGTGTGATCTTTGTTAATCTGATTGTTTGAAATATAGCATTCCAAAGAATTCCAGTACCTTATGCAAGAGAAAACTTCTAACAATAGAAAAACTAGACTATTTATGTGCCCATACATTCCTGTCACCTGAGAATGGCACATAAAAATAAGAAAGCAAAAGGAATCCAAACTGCAAAGTAGTACTGTTAAAACTAGAGGCCTGGATTTTCATGTCTTTATGTTTTTTCCAAAGAAAACAGGCCTCCCTGCTTGTAGATATGAGGAATTTCAATCTCTTGACATTAATGAGCAATTATGTAAAGTCATGAGTGATTATTGAAATGATGAACATGATGAAAAAAAACCTAACCTGAAATCCTATTATTTTCCACAAAACTGGAATATGTGTGATTTCACAATACATATTCCTTTAAATATATTCTTTCTGAAGACAATCTGATAAACAACTAAAATTAAGTGCATGATCATATATAAGAGAAGGAATTTATTGTTTGGCTATTTTGGCCAGCATTCTTAACACACAGTATGGCCCAACATTCATCAGAATTTCAGGCATCCACAGCAATACAGAAATATTTTATTTCAAAAAAATTCCTGTGAATAAAAATTAAAAGAAGTCTCTGGAATCTAAAAGCTGCTAGGTGACCGGTTTGGGTTTAGATATTAGCTACAGACAAGTTTGTAATGTTAAATAACAGTTCAAAACCAGATTTTATTTTTAATTTTCATAATGTATGTGGACATGTGTTTCTTCTGTCATGAGAATAATTTCTTACCAATGCTCAAATACAAATTTACCCCCTGGCTACCCAGCTCACCTGCACTATGTAAAACTTCAAGTATTACAGCACTGGAGTCTAATGTCACAGAAATAATTAAACTGTCAGAAAATCAGGTGTACCGAAGATTTCCTTCACAGTTAAATACGTATATTAAGAGTTTAAATAGTTCTATTACTTTAAAAGTTGCCAAGGATCAAAGGACTTAATAGAAAAATTTAACCTTAGATGCGTGAATCAAAAAGACTTATTTTAGGATTTTAGGAGGTGTGCTTTGACTGAAGACTTAAGGTAAAAATCAAGAAGCTGAATTTTTCTCACAGCTAGTAGGAGTTTTGGAATAAGTTTCAGGCTCTAAAAAATTAACTTTCATAGTGAAAATACAACAGAGCTTGCAGGGTGGTGCAATAAGCTAGTTGGATGGGTAGGACAGGTCCTTTAATACACAAAAAAAATTCATGCCTGAAAATGTGGTTTTGTAGAAGAAAACAGGTCTGAACACAAAGTGCTAAGGTACTAAACAAAACTAGCAACAGTCTTCCAGGTGGCATGAACCTGTAAACATGAATTGAAATTATTCCAGTAGAAAGTGTGAACTACCTGCCTCAGTGAAGTGACACAGGAGAGTCCCAAAAGCACCAAAGTGCAGAGAGGTGCACTTCCCAGACAATCACCACGTTCTTCTTCCACAACCAGACCTACCCCACACAAAATTTTGAGTATCCCCTAATAAGTCTTTGGCACTGCTATTAAGTGTGTCTACTTCAGTGGCACCCATTTGCTATTTTGACTGATTAGCTCTAAGTACACGGTGGCAGGACCATAACCTTTTTGGCTTCTTTGCCCTCAAGGTCAGCAACATCATTTCCTTCCAAAATTCAAAGTTTCAAAGAGGTAGAAAGTGAGATGTACTATGAATGTTTTCTTTTCTTCTGTTATTTCTTTATTCCTACCCTCCCAAATATTATTTGGAACAAGTTCATTTGAATCCTTAAAATTAAAAAAATAATACACATCTCAGAAATTTTATCTATACAATTTCAATGCAGATAGATAGTCATCTATCAGTTGAGTTCTTTTAAATAAATGCTTTTTCTCAATGGGATAGAGGTGAGAATTGGTACTGAATCAGTGCCATTTATCCCCATAAAACCTTTCTTTGTCTCCCATTCCATGGTGGAAAAAAACTTTCCTGATCAAGGCAAGATCACTGCAGTGACTATTTTTAATCTCAGGCATCACTAGTAAGAATACCTGGTAGAGGGAAATCATGCCATTGTAACTTCTCATTCAAACCACCTGAATTAAAAATTCTACTTGAATAGTAGTGTTAGTTACAAATAAGTAGGCTAAACAGACAGTTAATGTAATGTACTATAAGATAATGAAAGAGAGGGGAGAAAAGGGCAATAAAGGAAGGGAAATAAAATTTGGCCATATTTACTAGATGGTCAAATAATTAATCTATCAATCAACTTATTTAATTACCTAGTTAAAAATCTACAGTGTGCTGGAAGTACACCTTAGAAAATAAAACCATATATCCAAGAATAAAATCTGATTCAGATCCATTCATATTAAACCATACTTCTGCAGAACTATGCAAAATCAAAATCGTTATTCCTGTGTCTGTATTCTTTTGCTATCATATATTTTCACCTCTATTACCAATTTTACATTATTATCCTGATGAACCCTGTGGGCTCTTTGAAATTAAAAAATCTTGAGAGATTTAGAACTGCCATTTTTTCCCTCTCAACATCTCCAACAGAACTGTTTCCATTTACCAAGCAACAGCAGAACCTATATTTCAGAGATGTAAACATGTTTTTTAAACATAAGAGATGTACCTAAGGAGATGAAAAAAACACAACAGTGCAAAATTTCAAAGGTAGAAGGACCAGCTAAAGTTCCACAACGGGCAAAACCAAAAGCAAACCCAAAAATGCAAACAAATGAACTGGAGCCAACCACAAACATCATCCCTCCTAAACTAAGAAGGTAAAAAGTACGCATCAAAGAACAAGGCCCAGGATGACCTGCTGCAGAACTGAAACAGAAGTCACGGTTCTCAGAATGAGAAAAGAACTTAAAAGCACTTATCCCACACAGCTTTTAGTTTTTTTCTGTAGGTTTCTTAAAAATGAAAGTGGTTTATGGGTACCTTAGCAGCTTTTATGAGGCTTTCTTATTTTTTAGAAACTTTGCTACTAACTTGTATGAATATGGAATGCAGGGGAGGGAGAAGGAGAGGCAAGGAAATCAGCTGAACCTTTCCAAGCAATTAGTTATGCATCAGATAAGTTGTTTTCTACAGCAGCACAACCGAACCTCTTTTTGATTTGGGATTCAAATTGACTCATAAATATTGAAATTATAAGCTTAAGGAAATGCTACTATTTGATGCATGGCCTATTTCTAAGAATTAGTCTGATGAAGAAATCATGGCTAAAGTGTTAGCATTTTTGCATGGCAGTACTGCTATTCTACTAACACTTTGCTGACCCTTTTAATAAAAGGACCATGTAGTGATTGTGGTGCTACTGTATGTACTGCCTTCATCTTACTACTATACAGTTCCCAACAGTTCATTAGGTTGGATTTTCATTCAGTAGTGCTTTCCTCTCTGTTAACTATTGCTGTGCTAAAGCGCCTAACACCAGACTGTTTCACAGACCTCTTATACAGAACCTGTAGTATTTGTTTCTATACCAGTTTCTAACATTTTAGCTTTTTTACCATCCTGGATATGAAAACAGCAGTGTAATTCAGTCTTCCTCCTACAATTCCCCCTCCCCGTTCCCTTTTTTTTGGCCCCTTCAGATGCTTGGACACCTCTTTTCTGTACATCTTAATTAATATTGCTCTTTCTGAGGGCAGTCTGTCCCCAGGGTGCAGTGATTATAACTTTAGAATGAACCCAAACTGTTTGAGCAGCCGCAGTTCGAATCCAAAGCACTGCAGAGACAAATGAGTTATACAGAGGCCAACCACAACAGACTCTTTTCAGTCCCATACTGCAAGTTCTGGTGCTTTGACTTCTCATGTGTATGACTGCAACAATAAAATAATCCAAATTGTTATTCTATGACCTGACAAGCTGTGAAAACTTTAAATTTGGTTTAATTTTGTTTTGGAACAAATCCCATTAAGTAATTTTAACAAAATCAAAACTGAAATCCGTTTTTTCATTAAAGTGACTTGGAAAGCAGGGTTGAGTAGCCTTCTTTAGGACACTGCAATCTAAAGGTCAAATTCTTCTCCATCTCATTCCCGGGATTGCTTTCCATGATACATAAAAAAGAGCAAGGACTTGAATTCTCATCTGTCTTTCAAATCCTGAGCCAGCTTTCATGCTGTCAAATCTCTGCATACCCTTACTAATTCCTAACAAAAACTCCATTAGCTGGCAATATCCCTGTGAAAATTCAGATAGAAACATTCTAACCTGTTATGTTTGGGTTTTTTTTCTAACAGGCAAGCATTCCTCATATCTCTGCTGGGTCCCTTTGCCAACCAGATTCACAGTTTTATGGCATTCATGTATATTTCCCTATCTTCTGTGCAGAGTCTTATTTCATGTGAATGATTTGCATGCTTTTAAGCTATCTCATAACTGGTGTTCCTATTATCATTACCTATTGTAAAGCCCTTCACCAACATTTTGTTGAGCCTCTGGTGTTCTGGAGTTGTGATCTATCCCATGCACTAAATTGAAGTGTCGGTCAGACAACAATACTGGTGTAGCTCTGCTTTTCAATGGCTTGCTTTTAACAACCCTTGATTTCTTACTTCTTCCATTTCAGATCACTTCTGCCTCTTCACCCTCAGAATGAAGGACTCTGGTAAGGCTTTTCTGAAGATCTTTCTAGCACTGCTTCGATCTGTTTTAATATCTGGTTAGTTCACTTGAGCATACTGAATTTTTTGTCCACTGCATGCAAGTCTAACTGCTAATGTTTCCTTCATATGGACACAGTTTCTCAGCTATCAAGGTTTTAAAACTCCCACCACTCTTAAATCTCCAGTTCTCAGTCACATTCATTCTTCTCATTGATTTTTGCATATCCTTTGCTCTGTGCTGTCACCCAGCCTCAGTGAAGCCTGCTTATAGAGATATGTCACAAATTGTAACACACATGAGAGTCGAATCTAAGAACAGCACCACCCAAATGATCTCTTTCTTCTGACCTGATTGTTAAAAGCTTTACTGTTTCTTTCACTCCCTCTTTCGATCACCTGCTCCTTAACAAGTGTTTTATTTCACCACTGTTGATACCTGGTATCAGCATTGCATTGCAGCAGATGTGGAGGCTTGTTAAAAGACATGCTTTACAACGTACCTGAAAAAATAACCTTAAGTATATTACATCTTGTAGTAAATATGACTACAACAAGAATTGTAACTAACATAAAACTAATTCAGTACATTCTCTCCTACCCATAGAATATAAAACACCAACATCTTGGGAAGCAACTGTTAAAAAATTACTTTAATGTCTTCTAAGATGGAGTCTGTGCTGCGAAGAGTATCTCATATGTGATCATATGTGATGATAAAAGTCAGTTGCATTAAGGTATATCATCAAATGCAGGCTTGTTCCCTGCAGTACTTTGTTGGGAGTTCGATGGGAGTCTAATAATTACTGGGAAAATTTAGACTACCGGGAGTTTGATTATAACTCTGAGGCCTAACCAGCCAAACACTCCAGCTTAGATTCCTCCCCTTGTTGAAATCACTTCCAGCAGCATCCTATTTTCCTCGATAATCTGTCATCTAAATCTAGTTAGGCATAGCCACAGACTGAATACCCACAAGGCTCAGATCTGCTAATGTTAGGAGATTCTGTCACATCGTAATTCAATGAGCACTGACTATGATTTACCTTGATATGAGCTACTTTAAAAGCATTACAGTCTTCAGCAATTAATTTCAGTTTTCAACTGTTTTCTTCTCTAATGACTTCTGATACATTTCTAATGACCACATCAGGTAAGCACAGAGGAGAGAATTTGCAAAGACAAGCAAGAAAAAAGGGCATGCTTAAGAACTACCTTCACGCTGCAGGGTGATATTTTTAGATTTTGTATTCTGGAAGTTTGAACATTTTAGAAATCAATGTGTAGTCAGTCAGGCATGCATAAAAGTCACAAACTAAAATGCACCAGCTGGACATAGGAATTAGATAAAGGGATATAAACAACCAAATGAAGACACATTCTACAGTCACATATAGCCTTCTTACTGAATTCCTCAACTCAGAACAAATTCTTTGTTACTGACTATAGTAAATGCTCCTAAAAGATTTCCCAGAGATCTTAGGGATAAGAAGATACTTAAGTCCAAAATAGTTCATATTTGCTACGGGTCAAAAATAGAGGAGAATTCTAAAGTAAGCTCAGTTCAGAATGACGTAGCAGTACTATTAAGGTTGAGCAAAAATAAAAATGCAACTTGAAATGAGATGTGAACACAAATGGAGATATGACTGCTGCACAGACAAAGAAAATATAATTGTAATTAATAAAAGGGAACTGGGAAGAAAAGACAAAAAATGCACCCAGTATAAAAAATAGGTTACATTTTAGTACACAAGAACTAACACATATTTAAAAATCTGTTTTTAAACGTCTGAGTCTGAGGGCCTAAACATCAGACCAGTTCAAACCAGTCATACCACTTCTATTCAAATATGATCTGGCTTCAGTAAAATCGTCATGTTATGTCTTACCTTATGATTCACAGTTTTCTACATGTGCTAAACATTGTCCTAGTGTTGTAAGAAATTAAAATTAAACATGTTCTGATCACAGTTTTAATCTACTAACTGACATACTGTTTTCACCAAGGAATGGTTCTGATACTGAAAGAAAACATAAAAAATAAAAAAGGAAATGTGATCTTCTCTAAAGTATTTTTGTGTGGTAAAGCTACCACCTTTGAAAATAAAGGATTGAAGAGCTATGATCATGAGTTACCTTTTCACCAGTGGACCACGTGTAGTGCTTCACAGAAATGAGAGTGTATATGTACTTTCCTGAAAGACAGGAGGGAACTCTCCAAAACTCTCCAAAACAGAACATTTCTCCCTAGAAATTATTTCAACTAGACCTATACAAGTTAGTTTATTCAGAGTTTAAACACCAGATAGGCTGCACAGAATTTTTCATTTCAACAACCTTTTTTCCTGTATCCAATAAAAACTTTAACAAATCTAAATTTGATGCAGCTTCTGCAATACAGAAAATTCTTAAGCAATTTTCTGCAGACTTCAAATGGAGGAAGAAGCCCTGTCTATTGTGGTAATGGTTACAGAAAAATATATAGGTATTTAATATGTACACATCGTCCTCAGACAAAAGAGTAAATTAATAAAATGGCTTCTGCTAAAGTCTTTTGGCTGCCTGAGAATTGCCTAATGTTCAAGGAAAGGAAGCAGATTCCTGAAATGACCCTCCAAAGGCATCCCAAAATGATTACTATCCATTTTAAAATGATAGCAAAATGTTGGCAATTGGACTTTAATTTCCTGGTCAAAGTGCCTGCTGACTCATGTCTATCCTGTTCAAGCCTCAAAGCCTTGGAGTAGACAACTGTACTGCCTGTGGCAAATTTCTCCATGGGTGTCTGTGCAACAACATACGTAAAACCCTCTTATCACATGTACCTAACACATAATCTGTAGGAGGTTTGATAAAATTGGCTGAGGAAGGGAAATGAACAAGAAAGAGTGGGATGATAAGGAAAGTTTCCCCCATCTCAAGGCACTGTATCCTACCTGACTCCTGGCCACAATATCAGCTCAAATACTCTACAGCCAACTAGTCTTCCTGCTTCAACTCCTCTTCTATCCCTACCAATATGTATATTCACATTAAGACATAGTCCCTACAAGTGTTGATCAAAGCTGAGTCTACTTTTCTGAGCAAGTATTTTGACTCCCTAACGGCACATGCAAATGAAACATATATCAGCATACCATAGTGTGATACCACTCACAGTGGACTGAGAGCTTTGGGTGGGGAAAAATACGCAAAGCCACGAAACTTTGTGAAATATTATCTGCATTGACTACATGGGCCAGAAAAGCCTCATATAGCTCAAGCCTTATTTATACTGTAAGCAGCGGTGAGATCATAATGCTTTAGCATTTAGGCTATGCCCAGATTTCCCTTGGCTAGTGACCTACTTACTTACTTCACCCCAGAAAGCACACTACTAGTATGAATTCATTATGGATGATCAGGAGCCATAGCATCCACCAAGAGATACACTCGCACAAACTTCCCAGTATTGATATTTTTGCTTGACATTCATCTCCTTGGAGCCAGCATGGATTTCCAAGCCAAGAAAGATCAACATTAAGCAAAATAAGTGAAGGAGCTTCTATCTGGTTACTATGGTGCTCCCACTTCCTCATAATAGGTGGGAAGAGGACAGGCATGCAGAACATCAGCTGCCTCAGGTTAGAAAGAGTATGAAATAGTTCAGCAACTGTTTTGAAATTTAGGCTGGAAAGGATTAGGGCTTTACAAAAGGCTGTTAGTTATAAAATATCTGAATACTTTAATGTGAAACTGAGTGCTTTCAAGCCTGCACATCTGCATCATAAACTTTTGAAAATGGTTCATAACAGCAATAATACCAGAGAGATTTACCGTTACTGCAGTTCCTCCTTGCTTTAGGAAAATATTCTCTGCTCTCAATCTTGCCTCAGGCCATTAAATAATAAACCAATAATTACCAGAAAATTTCTTGGGAACTGTTGTTTCATTATTAAAGCAGGATATGGTTTATGGGGAAAAAAAAAAAAAAAAGTGGAATTTTCAGAAATTACTTCACATAAAAAATAAACAAAAGCTGATTTATTTCCAATGCAAATTTTGTGCTTGGAACTCAATCTGTATGCTACAAAGGAGAAATAACCTAAAACCTAATGGGCTGTACTAAAGTGAGGTTGCAGTTTGAGAAAAAAGAAATGTCAGTTGGAACCAGCTTTCTAAATAAGCCAGGGATTACAGTGTGGACAAAGCATATAGTGGGCAGCCTGCAAATGGAGGTCCAAAGTTGCTAGGTTTTAGCTAAGTACCACCTTACAGAGTCTCTTTCTCATTTGTTGCTTCAGCTGCTCTTTTACTTTCCTTGCCACGAACTCTCTCACTGTGTATTTCACTAAGAGGTGATGCATGGGATTCAGCTGTCCCCAGATAAGTAAACAGGGCCTTATGAGATGCTGTGATGAGCTCTGCTAGGCACCTGCAAAAGTGCAGGCATCCACTTTTCCTCTGCTTGTCTTCCCTTGCAGATTTCTTGGCTGTCCTGAGCACCCTAAATCATACCAAATGTCTGCTTAGGCCTCTGAACCCTGCCCAGAGTGTCTGATCCCCGGTTCCTCAATGAGGCAAGAGACCCCAAGAGCAAATCAGACAGCTGGGCAGCTGAATAGCAGGCTGAACTGTACTGACATCAGTTGATGAAAAACACCAGGACTGCTTCGAGATGACTGTTACCAACATTACAGGCGATCTCAAGGGCACTCCGGTTTGACCATTCCAAGCTCAGCACAAGCGTGTGTCTGTTTCTAAATTTCTTTTAACTACTCCTAATCAAATATTCTTAATGATGGGAAACATGCAAAGACCTGCTAGATCAGTTAAAATACAATCTAAGAGCTGAGTGTATGAACACTTTGATATAAAGAGAAGCCTGTTGTAGATAATAGTCCAAAATGCAACTTTGCAAATTAGGTAAACTCTTGAAGTTTAAGATACAAATTATTCACTGACTCTGAGTAAATGGAAGCCAGTTAAAGGTAAATAAAGTTGGCTGGCCAAAAGTAGCACAGGAACATTTTCTTCTAAAAACTGCAAATGGAAAGAAGAAAGAAAGGTAAGATTTTTCCACAGTGCTGTATAATGCTCTCTGCTCTCTTGAATTCTACAAGTCTTATTGTTTACTTAGTGTATACAGTGTGCTCAGAGCTATTAAGTTTTCAGAGATCACAGATTTGTTTCAAACTAAATGTAATATGAAGCATAATATTAATGATTTCTAATTGTATTACTGCTTTAGGATTTTTCAGTGACAAAATAAACAATTATTTGACTTCCTTCTCATTAAGTTCATAGCTTAGAGCACACAGCATAAAGTGATGCCAGTATAATAATCTGGACATCCTTGAGGATAACAACATTAAATGATCCACAATAGAATTACAAAGACTAAATATCCACTGATGTCGTATTCTACCACATGCTCTTCATGCTCATGTATTTATAAATGTACTGTAAGGAAAGAAAAATGAAGCTACTAGAATCTTTTCAGTATACATATAAAAATAACACTGATCTCCTACTCATACTTAACATGGTGAAAGTATTCCTGAAAATATTTTAGCTAAGGAATATCGCCCTTGTATAAAAGCTGCCCAGAAATAGCTTATTAGACAAATTACCATATTCTTCTGAGCTGTTTGCCCAAGAATACTCATCCATGTAAGAAATTGTTCTAATGTGTTCTTTAGTTTATGAATGAGCTCTCTCTATATAGCATTGCATTACACAATTAAAGCTTTTGCTGTAAAATGCAGGAAATTGCATTCATGGTTAATTGCATAATTCATGAACTCAGGCAAAGTGTGAGCTTGGTAAATATGTAAAACTTTTCAATCAACTCAAGTAGAATGAAAGACGAAAACACATTATTGCTGAAGCTTTATATAGCAAATAAATGTTGAGTGGAGGAATGCATTTTGTTTTACGTTCTTGTTTAATATTACAGAGGAAAATGTCATGAGTACTATAAAATCAAACTGGAATTACCTTGATATTTCTGGCTTTTTTTCTTATGGTGGAAAGATTCAAAGATTTCAACTAGTTTTTCAATCTAGTGTTGATTATCTTGACTAACAAAGCACCTAACTGAAAAAGCTGATAGCACTGTACACTTATTTACATTTTTATTACTTTTGATAGGAGCAAAGGGTGAAATAGGAAGAGATAACTATCTCTGAGGTACAAATATCTTTGAAAGTTTAGAATTGAATATTAAATGGAATATACAAGTCAGTCTTTTTTTTTTTTTGTAAAAAGGCCTGTTTTTTTTCAGCTTAAAGCCAGCTTAAATATAAACAGAGAAAAAAATCTTTATTCAGAAGATCATTAATACATTGCTAAAATTAATTTTTATCTTTTGAATGAAGACTTATTTTAGCAATCTATTAATGATCTTTCCAACCTTGGTCATTCCAGCACTATAGTATAAGCTTATGGCTATTACTATTGGTCTTACTAGTACTCTTTGACAATGTTTAAAATGTTAATTATGCATGGTGTCCTCTTTCTTAACTTTCTAGAGGGGAACTGTGTAACACTATTGTTCTTTAAAGCAGGGTTCTGAATACAAGGAAAAGTAAAATTTTCAGACTAAGAAAATGTTCTACCTTTATTTACATTTTGTTCACATTTTTTGCTGTCCTTTCTCTTTCACATCTGGATTTACCATGAATATGTTACTAGGCAGTCAAAACAGAGCATGTTCATGACTGCTGTAAGGGACTGACCCTATGCTAGTGCCAGAGCTCATCCAACATACTAGAGATATGAATGTCTGGAAATATCATAACATCTGCAGGACAATAGGAGGAAAGCTTTGAGGAGAGAGCTAATGTTCATCCATCTCTCCATAACCACCTCCAGTTCCTGTTCTGGGCTTATAGACTTTAGCTGTTTTGATATGTCTTTATCTAGTCATATAAATTATGGACAGACATCAAGGCCTTAAGAGTAGCATACCAACCTCTTTGAAACAGAAAGATTCTTGCTTCAGATGAAGTTGGAAAGACTTTAGGAATAACCTAAGAACTAAAGAAGCTGCCCCTCAGGTGTGACATCTACATCAACACTTTATTTCTATAACAGTTGCTGATGTCTATTGCCTTGAAATATCAGACCACAAACTGGAGTGATGAACTACGGAGTCAAGAGTTTACCTTGAGAATGGATCCCTGCAGAAGATCATGATCTAGGAAAGAAAAGACATGAAAGTTAAACCTTGTGCAGTTTTCAGTAGACTGCAACTTTCTCGTAGATGATTTGAGCAACTGTATTAGTTGGGACATGTTTGTTTTATAAATATTGTCACTAATAAGCGTAACTGTGTTTTGCAGCAGATTGTTCTCTGTCAATTCGTTACATATACAAGTAACCTGCACAGAGTCACTGGTAGGGTACAATTTTTACAGCTAAGTAGAATTTGCCTTCTCTTGCTGCAGCAAGGCTAAGGAGTTTGCACTGAAAACATTGACAGCTATGAATTAATGTGCCTCAGTTAAAAGCCACTTGTACTTTTACACAGAACCTGAAGTGTTTACAAATTAGGAACCGAGTCAAAGACGTGGGTTTTCCAAACCCATACATTTATTTGCCCCATGCTTGAAATTTAAGATACAATTCAAGCTCCACAGAAGAACATAGGAGATTGTAGTAATCCTCTGCTGAGCCACACAATAAAAGTGAATTACCAGTCATGTTATCTATGACAGAGCAGCCACATAAGGAACACAGTAGTATTTATTACTGCTAATGCTTACAAAAATGTGTTCTATGAATAGTGCAATATTCTGTAGCAGATATGAAGACTTCAGTATCAACAAATTAGTCAAATAATTTCTTACCTTACAGTTTCCTAGTCTAACAAAGTC
>VXAK01019334.1:0-32484 GCA_013399435.1 Arenaria interpres
ATAGCTTTCTTTTCCTCCAGATGGTTTGAGATGACGCCCAGCACGAGTCGTTCCATCATCTTTCCAGGGATGGAGGTGAGGCTGANATCTTTCCAGGGATGGAGGTGAGGCTGACTGGCCTGTAGTTTCCTGGGTCCTCCTTCTTGCCCTTTTTGAAGACTGAGGTGACATTGGCTTTCCTCCAGTCCTCAGGCACCTCGCCTGTTCTCCAGGACCTTTTGAAGATGATGGAGGGTGGCTCAGCAATGACTTCTGCCAGCTCCCTCAGCACTCATGTGTGCATCCCATCAGGACCCATGGACATGTGGGTATACAGTTCACTTAACTGTTCCTTAACTTGGTCTTCCTGAACCAAGGGAAAGGTTTTCTTTGTCCAGTCTTTCTCTGATTTGTCCAAATTCTATGGCTTCTGAGGGCTGGCCTGAGCAGTAAAGACTGAAGCAAAGAAAGCATTTAGCAACTCCATCTTCTCTGCATCCTCCATCATTCTGGTACCAGTCTAATTCAACAGTGGGCCCACATTTTCTCTAGTTGTCCTTTTGCCTCCAATATAGTTGAAAAAACCCTTATTGTTAACTTTGACCCTCCCTGCCAATTTTAATTCCAAAGAGGCCTTGGCCTTCCTTTTTTACCACCACACATGTGCTAATGGATTTACAGATTTTTTGAAACAAAATAATTATTCAGTTGTGCAGGTTTGAATCCTGTGTAACACAGGTGAAAGAATATTATGAATCAGCCTTTATTAATTCCTGTTAATTCCAGCTAATAGATGCCTTCTATAGACATTTTCAAACTAAATACTTTAAAAATTGAATATTTGTGGCCTAAATGTTTTTGTTTGTTTGTTTCTGTTTGGTTTTTTTTGTTGTTGTTGTTTTGGGTTTTTTTTCCTGGTGCTTTTCTGTCCTTAATGCTAGAAAACTCTGCCTTACTCCATTCAGAATTTGTCTTGATAGAACATCTGAATGCAGAAGGTCATTCTGCTCTCTGCCACACTGAAGAGTTTTTATTACACTCTATTTCCTATCCATCCATACACTTGCTATACAATGACTTGCAACCTCTTGGTCTTTTCGCTGTGTGAACCAGGATGAGCCAAAGCACTTGTGGCTTGATCTCATTCCAGCAAAACATTGAAATGTGTGCTCAGCTTCTGGCTGTGGTGTGCTTTGGGTGCACTCACTGAGGGAACAAATAAGCCAGTTCTGTATATAATTAAGCAGTTTCTGGGTGTGACCCTTGAATACTGTTCAACATTTTAGCAATGAAAACAGACAAATGACAGCTATTTTTGCTATTTTATCAAGATAATAATGGAAAACATGCTCATCAGGTTATGTATTCTGCTTAATAAGAGTTGTTTGAAAAATGGTTTGCATATTTCAGTTCTGAACTTTTATTTTTGAGGGGTTTATAATTCTTGAAGAGGAAGGGGAGGATGTTAAATTGAGATCATAATTTACCTAAGAGGTGTTACTTCCTTTTCTTTTCCCATTCAGTTCACATTCAGTTTTTAGAATTCACATACTAATAATATTAATGAAAAGAGAAAACAAGATTTAGCTGTCGAAACATGACACTGTTAAATACATGGTGTTTATTTCTTTCTGGTGAAATCCATTGTGGGTATTTTTTGGCATTAGAATATAATGTGCATAGAGAGTAGCCATGTTGGCAGAACTTATATGTAATTGCTCCAAAGCTACATAAACCTTAAAAGGCTTTTAAAGAAGACATTATGGTCTGCTGGTTCAATGACCCATGTTTGAGAAAATACTTTCTTAGTCAACAGAGTGCAAGTCCTATTTGTGTTGAATCAGCTAAAGTCAGCATATAATCACGTAATCTGATGGATTTTGTGTGGAGTATTAATCTGTTAGTGCCTCTAAATTAAATTTTGTATCCTTTTGTCCCTCTTTTTATCCTCATATTAAGATCTCAATCATGTAATTTTGCAGAAGACAAACTTGCTAAAACAATGATTCAAACATATTAGAAGCTCATTGTCATCACAATGTTAATGTTCTCCAGCTAACTCACTGGTTGTGACAATACTATAGTTTGACTACAAACCAAACATGTTTGTAGTCACATAACCTACACATACTCAGCAGAAAATTAGCTGGACAGAAATTAGCTGTGGTGAAACCACACAGCTGTTATCTTCTTCCCTGTGCACTTTCAAAGATATATTTAAAAGATGTAGTGAAAATCTATTATTTATAGGGGGACCTAGGGAAGGGACAGAAAAGGCTTGTGAAGAATTTTGAAGCAGTATGTATATCTCTACCCTGATACAAGATCTTATAACAGAACAATCAAACATGTCACTGATATTTCTTTAAAATATCCTCAGTGAGGCTGATTCACACAGCATTTATACTCTATATAGGGATTTTCTTTCTCTGTCCTCAAGCAGCTTGTTATGAGAAACACATAATTTTTCAGTGTTTGGAATCTGCCTTTATATAACCTTGTAGAATTCCTGAATGCATGAAGCTCTTAATAGAAAAAGTGAATTATTTCTGGTCCAAATGCCATATAATAATGAATTTCTCTTAACATCTCATAGTTTTACTCTATGCTGGCACCCTGAAGTGTCAGGAAAGAAATGAAAGTGAAATTGTGGCTGTGGATTAAATGTAAATGATGTGTATTGTACATTTGGCAGCTTGCTTCTTCCTGTTCTAAATTGGTTCTACAGAAAGTTTATTACTACAATCTCTGAATGATCTGTCAAAAGTTTCATAGTGTGGAGTATAAGATGAATCAATTAGTAGTTTATTGTCTATATTGTATGTGTTTCTTGTTATATTTGGGTTCTTTAAAAGAGAGCAACCGAGTTATGACAGGTAGAAAAAAACCTGTTACAGCATAGTCATTTACCAAATATCGCTACATGGGTTCTTGTAATATTATAATTATGAACACATATATGTATGTAATGGATGCAAGAGTATCTTGTAATATTTAGTGGTCTTGTTTCATATTTTTCCTAAGCAGGCATTTGCTTCCTTATGAATGTGTATTACAGAAGGTAATGTAAGAGGTAAACATGCATAGATGAGCACAGCTGGAGATGGTGGTAACTTCCCAATGGCAACTAAATGCTTGCTCATGAAATGTTTGTCTCACTTGAGATCATCACATCTATGTGGACAGAAACCTCTCACCTCTGATTATATGAGAACTAATAAAGTTCTACACAGTTGTATAAAGTCAAGAAATGGAACAAATCGTTAGATTAGATTGCATCATTTGATACAATGAGTATCACATTGAGTAATTTCTCAATGTTCCAATATTCAAGTGGTTGAAAACTAGAAATTTATACAAACACATAGAGTGAAAATAAACCCATAATGTTTTAAATAACTCCTAGGTGATTTCCTACTCTGCAAAACATGAACAAAATGTACAGTTCAAGAACATTGTAAGCATTCTCATGGTTGATCTCATTTTCATGTCATGATACCATGGATTAGCTAAACTTGTGTATTGCAGCAGATATAGTAAAATAATGTATGGTGAATTTAAAGCACTGGAAGTTTCATGTCATTTCAAGGAAAATGGAAAATCAAGTAGAAACACACTTTACAATTGAAGAGCTGTTTTAGAAAATACGGGTGATTGATACCCATTTATCAAACAGAATGTGTCAGTACTATTAAGCAAAATGCTCATTAGTGATGAGATCATAATAGGGTGCTAAGTGGTCCAGAGGAAAAAGTGATACTTAGGAATTTTTTTAAGTGTTAGCTGGTACTAGCCTCCAAGTTTATATTAGTTGAAATTATGTCTCTCTGCCTTTATTTATTCTGGGACAGTGGAATAGAGAATAGTAAGTCGATAGTTTTCCAAGTAGAAAAAGCGTTTGTAAGTACTCCCCCTTTGCATGCTCCTCTTACATGCAGTAGTACAAATACCGTGCAAAAAGAGTCACTCAAGTTCGGTTGGAACTGATTCCCCAAAAATTGTACCACTCAGAAAGGACTAAAGCTAAAAGTCATAAAGAGGTATGAGAGGTGTAAGAGTTTCTTTCCAATGTTTTTTGGACAGAACTGTTTTTCTTTTGTTTTAATTTCTTCTCTTGCATTTATTTGGAATGAGATGTTGTATTTAGGTAATATCATTTGCTCTTAGTTTCAGGGAAGGTTGAAATATCTGTGATCACCTAACTCCAATTCTGGCACTTACAACCTATTTGAGCAGTGGTAAGGACCGATTATTTAATTCTTGTAGAGTGCTTCAAACATGACAAGCACTGTACAAGTGCTAAAAATTAATAACCTTGTCTGTCAGTAAGACTAATGCTTGCAGTGTTTGAAAGCATACTTGTAAATGGTTGTTGCAATTATCAAGTATTTTTTTTTATTTTGGAGCTTAATCATTTGCAAATGCCTAACCTGTTATTGTTCCTTACACAATTAATTTATTATAGAAGTTCATAGGCTCAGCATTTGTAAATGTGATTTCTAAGCCCAGCACTTGCAAGCAATAGTCTTACTGAAGGGAGTGGCACTGGCCTGGCATCCAAAAGTCCTCAGATATGTGTCAATAACCAGTCAGTCAGGTGAATGGAAAAAACAGGCTGAAAATCTGATGTGAGCTTGATCAGCTAACTAAGACAGCATTTATCTACTATGGCAGAAATGAACTGTCCTAGAGGAAGTGAAAAAAATTATGCTGGTTTATCCCAGATGAGGGTTAGATTTTATAACACTGAATACACACTGTTTCACAAGCGGAAAATATTACATTTCTATTTGACACTAAAATTCATCTCATGTTTATAGTACCAGTTATAGAGTGATTAAGCAGCTGTTGACTTCTTTCAAGAAAGATGAGATTAGGAACCACTTTTTAAAGTCCTTTGCCTCTTAAAAATAGAAAACTAATTGAAAAATCCTAGAAAGACTGGAAAATAAAATGCATCAGTTCTGTAGTATCCTGTGTTGATATTGATGGTTTTAATAGTGGTATTATTATTTTGCTATTAATTCAGTATGCCTAGTGGGCCAGATACTGTAGTAAAAAGTATGCACCTTCAGGCTTAATGTATAGTGGAGAAAACGAACCAACAATAGGATTCCAAATGAATATAACCTGTTGTTCTAGCACTAAGAAGGTCTGGCAGCTTTTGCGATTAACCAGAACTCTATGTTAATGCAAATTTATAACCACCGAGTTTGTGATTAACCTTCACTGCTTGTATGAAGCTCATTACTAAAAGTGACCACTGAGATGAATTGCAGATTAATGTTAATATGGGCTCAATCTGCAATCAGTGGGATGACTCCTTCTTACATTGTGAAGATGTAGGTGAAACTTGGGGTGCAACATTTAAGAAAGTTTTGAGTGTGTTCCTGAGCAGATCACTTTATTCTTAATTCTTGGAAGTCTTAAAAATTTTGTGGTCTCATTTTTTCACAGAAAATTGAGTGATTATTCAAATTGGGTATTATGGCACTTCATTACAGGCCGTGATTATCTTTCATATTAATAAAAACTGTTGAAAAATAATTTATGATTTAGTTGCTAACAGCTGATAAAATATTCATTTGAGATAATGGCACAATCAGATTACATTTTATTGCTCTCTGTTTATTGGTCTTGATTAAAGGACAGTGGATTAATTATACCTCTCTTTTACCATCTCAGAAACACGAGGAAATATCACTACTGGGAAAGGAATTACTTCATTCAGAGAAGAGTCTTTTCATTTTAATTACATAATTTCAGGTAATAAAAGAAATAACCATAACTATTCTGTGTCTCATACTACTAATTTTGAAACTGTGTCCAAATTGGCTTTGGAAAAATGACTCAGTGAAGAAGTATTTAAAGGTGAAAGTAAAGTCTTACTGTGCTACTCCTTCATGTACTCAGGAATCAGAAAAGCAGCAGAAACTTACTTTTTTTTTTTTGTCAAGTCACTGACAGTTTGGACTTCAATCAGTTTTCAGATGTAAATGAGATGACTCTACTGAAGTGCTTCATTTCACTCTGCAAGGCTTCTTTTTCCCTTTTTTCTTCCTGGTCCTTCTTTCCTCTTAAGAAAATAAAATACAAAGATCAAGTGAATGTTAGTACTGATGAAAGATGTCAGACTGACAGCCTTAGAAAACAAAAGCCTTAATTATCCCAAGAAGATAGACAGCATGGACAACACCAGTGCAAGTTCCCTTTCACTGAACCATTTACTTTATTCCCTGATCTGGATTGAGCACTTCTAGGGACTAGAAAATAGTTTAATCTCAGCAGCTCTGAGGTCTGCAGCCTCACTGCTGAAATTGCTGAGAAGGGAGCCAATTAGTGGCTGTTATGAGGGCTTGATTATTTTAAATGATATACATATCTGTCCACTAGAAGCTAGTCTGAGAGCATCATCCCCTGCACATCCTGTGGCAGTGACAGCTTTCAGTTGCACACAGCTGTGGTACGTTGTGCTGGTGACCTCCAGGTGAAGGGCACTTTACTCACTCACCTGACACTGGAGCCACATCATCTCTCTGCTCTTCTGCTGTTGAATTGCGTAGTCTTGAATCTTAATCCAAATGAGAGCTATGGCCACTTACTTTAAAAAGTAGCTCAGATTTCAGAGCATCAGAAAAGAGAGGTTAGGGTATGCCACTATGTTAGTGTGCTAGTCCTTCTATTTATGTTAACTGATGTAATTATTTTGCAACTGTTTGGGCAGAGTTCCAGCCACAGTATGTTGAATATTTTTATATATATTGTCTGTGTATTAGGAAACCTAGAAATACGTTAAAGATAATAAAACAAAAACACCTTCCAAACGATTGAGCTGGTAGCTAATGTGGTGGTTTTTGAGTTAAGTTGCATAAAAAAAAAAGAATTTTAAAGCGCTGCTTAGCACTTTAAAAGCTTGCTTCCTTAAAAGGTAGGTTCCTCCTGCCCAAACTGTTGTTTCTGTCAGAGCAAGCAATAGGTCCCACTGTGACTGGATAGGAGTTGAAATGGGAGCACTGGCACTATGAAGGGGCTGAGGGTAGAGGCAGTGTTTGCATTTGTGAATGAGCTATAGAGAATTTTTTATCATATGATGATGTATTTGCAGGCTGTGAGAATGCTCTCATTTTCCAGATCTCTTATGACAATGCAAAGGGGAAAAAGTGCCCTGAAGCAAGGGACTGTGAGTGACTGGAAGTATCCTGGATACTGAAGACTGGTATAACACATCTGCTTTGCTCTTTTTTCTCTCCCAAAGTAAAAGATGGAATATATATACCATGACAAGCTTTTTGTTTGCTTAGTTGACTTGGTTTTTTTAATCCTCAACTGAATCAGGGTACGTGAGCTTCACTAGAAATGATTTCAGTCATCGTGTCTGATTTTTCTTTCTGCTCCTCTTTCTGTTACAGGTCATTAAAATTTGTGTGTGGGTAGTAGAGTCTAGAGGTCACTTTTTGTGCTGGTGGGCCTAAACCAGCTTTCATACCCTTTATTGGATGTTATTTGATATTTTATGCTGAGGAGAAGGGAAAGAGAGGAAGAAGAGGAAGGAGAACATAACAAGAGTTTGGTACACTGTCCGTGTTACCCTTGTCAAAATAAGAAATATCAAATTATAAAGGCCAAATTGTACAACATAAAGTCTGTACCTGAGAACAGATGGAGAAAACATGAACTTAATTACATGGGATCTTATTGATAAGCAATTGAGATTGTCTGGAAAAGTAGATTGGCTTTGTTGATATTGTGTGCATGCTGTACTAGGGGAAGAAGCTGTTGATTCTGTAGTTAAAGGTTTACAGGATAATCTGACTGAGTAACGAAATATGATAGCATGCTCTGGAGAAGGGAAATTTAATTATTTTTTTTTAATGTTGTACATTAATTATTACAATTAAATTTCAGTTAAATTAATTAATCCATTAAAACTGATCTAATTTGTTGCTTTTTAGAATAGTTTGAAAATGCTAGGTGACCCAAAATAAGTTTTAAAAATTACAAATTTCTGCATTCATAGCTGTTTTAACCTTCCTTGTTTAAACTGGAAAAAGACAACAACTTATGGTAGGGTCATGATATTTTATTTCCCTGTTTTGTCTTAAATCTCTTATTTCTCTCTTTTTCTCCCCATCTCTTTTTGATGCATCAGTGAAAGAGGCGGTGGAAAGACAATTTCTTTGTTCAGGGGCATATTCGACTGGGAGCACAGTTTTTAGGAAACACCAAGAGGAGTCACGTGGAGAACATCATAGACTTTATTCATCAGTGTCAAACAACAATGAATAGCACCATACAGAAACCTGCTCAAAATGCTGGTGCTAGAGAAAATCTGACAGATCATGACAAAAGTTTCTTGCTTCTGGGTTTGGGTTTTTTTTGTTTTTGCTGTTGTTGTTGTTGCTGGTTTTGGTTTTTGTTTGGCTTGGGTTTGGGTTTTTTGTAACCAAGAAGACTTAGTTGCTTCTCCTTTACCATTGTTAAGAGTGCAGCATTTTGGGAATTACTTGTAATCATATTAATCATATTTGATTTCACTATCATTGTGCTTCATTTGTAAATGTAAATGCAAGTCATCATGAGAAATCCAGAAGAAATATATTAACTTTGATGGAAAATTTTAGAAAGGGATAATTGAGTGGGGTTTGTCAGTGGAGGCTCCTAAACTTGGCAAGAAAACGGATTATGTCTCTCAGATTACACATAAGAATTTTACATAAGAAACACCTCTATATAATTTAGTGGCAGGTCAACAGATGAACTTGGAAATATCTTCTGCAGATTAGATGGAATACTGAATGCCGCTGAATTTGAAAAACTCTTCATTGGAAAAAAACATGTTACATCTCTGAAAAACTTTTGAACACCTATGAATTAAATTTTCACTGGACATTTTCCAATCAATAGTAGGGTTAAAGTTCAGATTATGTTTGTGTCAGAGTCTCACCTGTAGTGCCTTGAAACTGAATTCTAAGTAGGGGCCACTGTCTGTAGTTGTTGGGGGTTTTGTGTGTTTTTGTTGTTGATGATGTTTTGCATGCAGGTTATGCTGTCCCCTTCCCTTTGAGAAAATTCCCTGTGCTTGTTAAAATGCAGACTTTTTGACCAGTGCCAATCAGTTACTTTCTTGATTGAATTTCTGTGTGTGCCATAGTAGGCTCGTGAATCTCACAGGACGTTAAGGTAATGATAAGGTGTCAACTAAATTGGTCTTTGTGCAGTATTATACCTCAAATTAAAAGTTGGAGAAAAACAAATAAGAGTTTGGGTGGTGGTTTATGAAAACATCCTCTGCATTAGGAAATACTTCCACAGAAAACACGTAACTCACTAATCTTTGAGTAGTGAAACATGGCATTTCCGTTTGAGGACCTGCAAAGTTAATGCAATGTCTGAGGAATAAACGGTAACTCTCAGTGATGAAATTCCTATGGTTCTCACATAATAAGGGCAAGCAAAATGCATTCATAATTATTGATGTTGGGGTGGCGGGAAGGAAATAAGGAAAGCTTATATTTTGTTCAAAAAGCAGAAACGTGTTGGATGGAGGAAAGCACTGTAGACTTGAGAAGCTGGTTTTTCTTTTGCTGTTAGCACGGTATATAGTAGGACATGGGTTCTCAGAAGATTGCCTATATTAATATATACAGCTATTACTGTGACTGTAGTAATAGAACAAATATTACTTTGAGTGGTAAACTGCTGCATGATTAGAAAGACACAGTTATAACCATGCTTAGCTGGATGAACATGTTTTCTGCTTGATGGCCTTCAAGAAGGCAACTGGTTGAGGCTAAAGAGATTTCGGAGTGCAAATGGGCAATTAAGAAAATTTGCCATCTGCCAAGCAGGAAAAAGAACAATCAAAATTGAGTCATACACTCCAATGCGGTAGCATAGTAATAGCGGCAGCAATTATACCTGTTGTCCCAGTGATTATTATTTCATTAGGCTCAAGACTGAAATGATTCTTTTGCTTGTGTAGAGAGGAGTGTGGCTTCTGAGTACAGCAGCTAACAGTACATATGGACAGCTTCCATCCATTTATCACATACAAGAAAAAAGATGTTACATAGAAGAAAAAATGCAATTTTATTAGTTTCTGTTGGAGAAGCTGGTCTATGACTTTACCTTTAGTTGGTCATTTTATTTATGATATTCCCAAGAGGTTTTAAAAGCAGTCAGAACTGTTAACATATTTAAAATTGAGGTCAGCTTGATTAATATTCAACCCTGCAATATAATGCAGTTTGACCCAGAACCATGTACAATATCCAAAATGTCAAACTATTGAGCACTTAAGGAACTAAGACTTTTATACCAGATATAAGCTAGACTCTATTGCGCATCATTAACAGAGGCATTTTTATACCATAATCTAAGGTTTAGATTTTTTTGAAGGTAGAAACTCAGAAAGAGACTGAACAGTGCAAATTCATACATGATGAAATAAAGAGAAAGCCTCTGAGAAATTTACTAAATTTATTGCTTCTGTGAAATGGGTGGCTCTACAGATCAAACACAATCTATAATCAGTTTGCACTAGCAAATCACAGCAGCCATTGCTGAAAATAAACAAGCACCAATGAATCATCATCTCTCCAGATGAGCGATATGGGACAAGCTGCAGGTACACCTGAATGTGGGTAGAAGGATAATAACTGCTGCTTATTGATCTTGCACACTCCCCCAAGTTGGAAGGTATCTCACTCTCGGATGGAGTAGGAGGGAAAGAAGTGGACACTAATTCTGTGCATTGGTTTTGGTGCTGTGTGTAAATTGCCTTATGGTACACTGTGAAAGTTATTAGCTATCTGGACACACTGTAATAAAGTAGATTACATGGCAAGAAATATAATGCAACATGATATATCATTAATCTGTTATACTAGGTTAAAAAATTTAAAATAGAATAAAACTTCTACCTTCACTGAATAAATGATCTTTGGAAAAGAATTCAACAGATTATCTACAGTCTTACCACCTGGATGTCTCTAATGCAAAAATTAATGACTGTGGCTTTTGGCCATCTGTTACAAGTATTCTGGCAGGTGTGAATACCTGCTACCCAACACTAAAGGTGGGTTGTGAAAAATAATGCTTTTTCAGGGCAATTATCTTTCTATTCATCTTAAGAAAAAAGTTTTTTGTGAAAGCTTAGAACCCTGTTTTTTTTATAGGTGTACAGGTAATGGAACAATACTGTCTAAATATTTATCAAGACATCTCCCATATAAATATTAAATACCGATGAAGACTCTGACAGAACTATTAAATTGAAACCTCCATTTCATACTTTGTTGATATGTCTTTCAGATTCCATTCCAAATCTTGGTTGATAGAACCTTCCTTTACTGGCCTTAAATAAGGGTAATTTAAGGATGTCATATAAAAGGTCATGATCCATATTCTCACTGCAGAAAACCAAAAATTTGTCCCCTTCTAAACAGTAGATCACCTCTTTGCTAGCTAGAATGTGTATGTGTGTGTACATTTGCAGGGTACAGGAGGGAGGATGTCCATGTACTTTTTAACCTGGAAAATCTCCATTGAAAATTATGTGTTGCAACTTTTAAGACTATCAAATATTTTATTTCCAAAGCTGTTTTTAAGATTCATATACTTCTAGTCT
This sequence comes from Arenaria interpres, assembly GCA_013399435.1. Lineage (NCBI taxonomy): Eukaryota > Metazoa > Chordata > Aves > Charadriiformes > Scolopacidae > Arenaria > Arenaria interpres. The sequence continues at coordinate 11,609 of VXAK01019334.1, forward strand.
CTTAAAGAGGATAGAACATTAAGAGGACGAGATAAGAATAAAAATAATTGGGACCCAAGAGAGAACAACCTGTTTTGACCTGCTGTTTGAACTCAGTGATCTGCCTTCCCTACAGATCAATTTTATTAGAAAAATCTTTTCTTTCTTGTGTGATATTTGAACCAGGTATCATTCAGAGGATGTATCCAATAAAACCTTCTAAGCACTGACTGCTCGCTTTTGTGGGTCCTATAAGGTGATCTCACATCTCCAAAATAAACGTTTTACTATATTAGACTCAGGAACTGCTCTCACACACATATATATTAGGATTAATTTATTTCAAATTTAGCAATGTAAAAATATTTGCCTGTAAACTTAGCTTACCTTTTACCCTTTCACGCTTCTTACTTTGTGTTTCAATATACTGATTCTTTTCTGTTCCTTCTACTGACACTAAGTAACGTTTATATTTCTTTGCACAGAATGGATTTAGTGTTTTCAGTCATTCAGGTGATTTGATCTTCTCTAACCAAACAGCTTTGACTGTTTATAAAATTTTTCAAAAGAAAAAGTAAAGATTTTGCATGAGATGAGATATAGCATCTTTTAAAAAAAGTTTTATAGTCAGTTTTGTGGCACTGATCATGCTAGTCTGTTTTTCCCTGTTTAGTTTAACCTAAGAGTTAAGAGTTTGTTCTTTTGTTTTGTTTTGTTTTGGGTTTTTTTACTACATTTATTTCTGTTACATCATACAGATTAATGACTATTGCTTATTAGTGCAGATTTAGTTTCTCTTTTATTGGTTTATATCTCTTTTGTTTCAACTTTTGCTTAGGAATAATTCTTGCAGCCTGCTTTAATAGTTCTGCAATGCAAAAATGTAGTCCTGCTCTACCACAAAAAGGTCCAGATATCTTTCCCTTTGTCATCAAGGAGGTGGGTGGGAAATCTGTGGAAATGGTTGTAACTGAAGACAATCTCACTCTTGCTATTATTAGTAGTAGGTAAATAGTCTATTCATTTATATTAAGTTCCAACTGAATGAGAAGATGCTGAAAATCTGTGAGGTTCATCTTGCGGAGCTTCTGCTGAGATGGGCTGGGTTTAGTTGGCTTAAGGATGGGAAAGGTATGCCTGTCCTCAGGTCTGGGTCACCACTGCGGCTCGCCTTAATGAAGCAACCTCATACAATGGTCTTCCAGTCACTACAACTTTGCTGTCCTCTAATGCTACCAGTCATACCCAGGGAGATATTAAGCAATAGACACAGGAAGTACTTCTTAGTAGTTACGATTGCCTCTGATTTTTCCTTTTTTCCATTTGTTTGATTTTTAAATCCTTACATCTCCATTTTCAATACCAGTTTTTGGCAATTGTGGTTCTTGGGTGCTCGAAATCTCATTTTTATCCCACTTATTTAGCTTGAGCCCTTTGGATGGGATATCTTTTCTACTTTAGAAGATAAAGCATCATTAGGGAAAAAGTTTGCCAAACAAAATCATAAGAAATATCTGTCACTGTAGTAAATCACTACCAATTTTTCTTAGCAATTCACAGTGTGTTTTTTTTTTTTACAACACTCATATCATCCATATGTGTTTTACATCACATTTGCCTGTTCAAAACCATGTGTCAAAATCCTTTGCCAAATAATTTCTCCAAGCAATTTCTATCCTTTCATTTGTTTATAATCAAATCATTATTAAGTGGTCACTGTCTTAACTTTCAGCTATCAACAGGACACAAATCACATTGTGTACTTCTGCTCTCCAGGAATTAGGGATCATTCTTAGAACCAGCAAAAGAATAGCTGTGCATCTAAGTTTAAACATTATTTCCAGAAATATGTGTTTGTGTGCAGGAAATTAGTATAAGAAAAGTCAGTGTGAGCTCTTACGGAAGAGGAAGATGATTTTATTATACAAAATCTCTAGGAAAGTTGATTTTATCCACACATACTCCCACATACAGAAACACTAAGATACGTAAATCCGGTTGCAGTAGACAGGATCACTTGTGTACAGCTCATGACAAGAAATGTCAGCTGTCAAGCCATCACTACGCGTCCTGGTTTTCTTTTGATTTTTGAGGATAAACCGATTTTTGTGCAGATATTACATGCCCTCTAAGACAAAGCTTTTACTGTGGTATTTTGTTTCAGAATTTTGCCTCTCTCATCTTCCACAGATTTTTATATCTATGCTACCTACTGTAGCTAGGGTAGCTAAGGACAATGTGCACACAGAGAACCTGCTCTCAGAGCTTACCTCAAGGTTGTTAGCAGCCACCAAACAAATGTATACATATATATGTAAAAACTTTGTTAAAGTGTTTGATAAAGCTCCAGCCCACTACCATATTTCTTCATTTCAGTTTTTTTCTGATTCCTGCTCTGGTTTCAATTCTTTAACTCTTTTCCAGTCTGTTTTGATTACTGAACTACATTTACCTTGGACAGATTTGCTAGCATTGGTTTGGATTCAGGCAGTGTTCTTGTCTGGCCACCTTAGAGTACGTCTGCAAATTCTGTACCATCTAGACTCTGGCTTGAATTCTGGGTGGGTTATTATCCTTTCTCATCATTCCCTTGATTTCTCAGGTTTCTAGATTCAGCTCACATTCACTTAATTTTAGGTTTTGAGCTGAGCCCTACTAAGTCCTGAGGATTGCTTCCACTTCAGTTATAAGATAGGTCACTATGTTCTGGTCCTTGTTGCTTGGACTGTTTGATTCCAAGGAAATTCCAAGGAAAAAGGAAACTAACCAACTTTTCTGAGATGAGTGAAATGGTGGGAATAAATGCCCATTAGAAAAAGTGAAAACATAACTAGAATTTGAAGCTCCACCAAAGAGCATTGTTCATTATATAGAGTTATGATTTTAGTTGGTTTCTTTCAATGTTTCTTATTATTACTAGTGGTTTTGATTCTTCTTGCAGGAAGTGGAATTCCTACTACTAAATTGCTTATTATGTTTATTTGTCACCACATTACTCAAAAACCTCACAGTTTCTTATATTTAGCCTTTCAAAACATGTATGAAGTAGCATGAATGTTAGTATCTTCACTTAATAGATAAGAAATTGAGACATATTAATCAACGTAGGAATTTATGAAGATATTAGGAACAGAACTGATATCACATTAGGCACAGTAAGACCCTATGGCCGGAAGTTTATTCCCCTTTGGAAATTAGATTATAATGTAATGGCGGCCCGCAGTCTTTCCTGTTTCTAAATATTGATGATGTAATAAAGTTTACTTTGAGTATATCCTTGTTCTGCAGTCTTCCCACCTATCAATTTTGCCTGAAACATAGTCAGAGTGGGTCAAATGAACTCTTACTAGGGAAGAGTGACTCCCATAATATATCCTCTTTATAGTTCTGGTTCAATGACTATTTTTTAGTTTCTTGTGGCAACAATAAAAAGCTGATCAGTAGAGATAAGTGAGAAACCTAATTGTGATAAACAAACTGCATGGTTAGTGGGATGGGTATACCAGAAAAAGAAGAAAAAAACAGAAGGAAAGTAAAGGGTAAAAAACAAATAAAGAAACAAAACACTAGTAACTAATAGTTACTGAAGAAGCAGAAAAACTCAAATTTTCTGCCTTTAGGAAGAAATGTGATAACTCCATGGAATGAGTATGCATGTAAATTGTAGGCTTCTCAAGTATTACAGTGATATAAAATTGTAAACCAAAGAAAACACTTTGTATGTAGCCTCAGTTTTTATGCAGCTCAGAAATCCTCCTGAATCTAATTTGACTTTTTTTCTCTTCTCATTCTGAAAGCATCCTTTTTCTAATCTAGACTGTTCTTTGACACATGGAAAAGCTCTAGTCTAAGCGTCTAGGCATAATTCAGTTTTGCCTTGGCTTATGTTTATCTTAACAATATCACAGTTGACAGTTTTCCTTTCTGTGATTTATACCCATGTTTTAGGCTTTTTATTACACCATGGTGTGGGGTTGGTGACAGAGACAGGCTAAATGAGTTTCACACAGCTTCCATATCTGGAAGCCTATTCTATATTCTGCTCTTTTTTTTGTTGTAGTTTTTTTTGTTGCCAAGGCCCAGACTTCTTTATATTTTTTATTTTTTTTTGTAGATAACAGAATGAACATCTCCAGCACCAGCACTATATTTCCTTCTCTCCCAGCCTATCAGCCTCCCACCTTTCATCAGACTCTTAACGTTAGAAGAAAAGAAAACTGAATGCTTCTTTGACTATGTTCAATTAACTTATTCTATTTTCCATTTTGTATGTGCATGTATAATTTCCTCACAGGAAAAATACTTAAATAAAATTGTCTTTTAAAACAAATAATAGTAACTTAAAAATTATGTGACACTAGAAAGCCTCTACCTGCTGTGTTTGAATAGACTACACTGGTGAAGAGGTGGTAGAGGGGTGCTGGAACATTTGAGTCCTGACCTTGCATGAGCACTTGCTACAGATGTGTGAGGAAACCTGGTCTTTCAAGTTTGTAGAAGGATTTGTAACCAGGTTCCCTGGTGTTCTCATGAAACTGCTGTGATACTCTAAGATCTTCACTAATGCGGGGCATGTCACTTCATTTTTCATCTTTAATTTTCACAAAGTTCTTTCCATCTGAGTGTCAGTTTGTAACATTATCTTTACTTAAGGTGGCAGACAGAGCTCTTGTTGGATGTGTATATGCTTTTGAAAAACTTCCTTGTATGGAGTTAACACAGGGATGTAATTAAGTATGTACTCAGCATGTATCCCTGGGGCAAAAACAAAACTGTTGGTGTCTTAGCTCAGTCTTGTACCTTGGTTTGAAACCTAAACGTCATTTCAGCTAGGGCTGAAATTGTCTTGTACCTATGGTGCTCCAAGGAGTACCCCACAATCTCAATCTTGCTTTATATCTTCACCATACCTGGATTCCAGGATAAGGGGCGTGGAAGGTAGAATCCACTCTAATTCGGTTCTGAGCAGATTAACCTTAACTGTGTTACACAGTGATTGACCCTTGGTCTTTTCTGAGACCCCCACACTGAAGAATCAGAAGCAAACAGGGAATTTAAGTTTTTTGGCAGATGAGGCATATCATGTGTTTAGACTAGCCTGTACAAATCATATTTAAGCAGTATGACACAGCCATTGTTTAAACAAATGAGATTTTGCCACTTTATACAAGGTTAAAAAAGGGCAGAGTGTGGCAGATCATCTCACTGAGATTAAGCTGTGACTGTGTTGTACTGTGCACAGTATGTTCACTTTTCTTGTATTTTATATTGCAAGGATCTTTCACATCATGGGTATAGTCGGTGTAAATCTATTCATTCTAGCACTTAATCTGGTCAGAGACAATATATTTTGTAGACAGCCTGTGTTAAAGCTTAATTCTTGTAATTATTCAGAGTAGTATAATTCATTGTAGGCAGTGTGTGCAAGTCATGTAGTTAATCTGGTTACAGCTCTCAGTGCAGTCTATACAAATCATACATCACAATATTTTAATTACATTGTCAGTCTGTATTGCATAGAGTTTGTGAAAATCTCAAGGTTATTTAATTCTTAGTTAATGATGGTAAAAACCTGTGCCTTTTATGCCTGGACACAGGAAACCAAGTCTCACCTAATGAATTAGGAAATGCACTGATTTTTTTTTCTTTTTTTTTTTCATGGGAAATTAAGTAGGACATTATCATTGGAAAGCAATGTTCCCAGACTGTGAATACAAATTTCATAGCTGCAAGGACCAAATTCCCATGTATCTAAAAATAATTTTGGAAAAGTATGCTGATAAAGTGATTGTTGCTGACAGAAGCTTTTTTTAATGCTTTACAGCACAGGCCAAAATCTAGAGGCTGAATTTGAATGTTGTGATCTAATCCATATGGTAGTGCTGTGAAGTACATATTGGTCTCACTGTCTGGAAGGTTTATAGAATTGAAATTTTGTTTTGTGTTCAGGAATGACAAATGTGCATGAACAACAGATAACAACATGTAAAAGGCTTTATAGTCTCCCAGTTGCTTTCAAAACCAGAGTGAAATTCTGATTGCTCACAGGTCAAAGCACCAGTAGTGGCAGTCAGTTAGTTTTTACACAAAACAAGTGAAACAGAAGTGTTTCTAACATATTGCTCTTTTAAAGTTTTTGGTTGAGGGAAATAAACTTGCATATAATGGTATCAGAGGTGTATACAAGATAAGAAAGTAATAGGTTTTGAGTAACCTCGGCAGAACAAACTTCTACAATATCTAGTGCCTATTTGGAACTGTACTGTATACTTTGAATAGGTAATGTTATTCAGCCTAGTGAAAGAAAGACAGATTTTTTTTTCTGTTGAAACTTCATTGTTCTGAATGTCGACTTGGTCTTTTAATGGCTGACTGACATTTCAGTGAAACATGCAGGAGGATCTGACCTATATATCTTCGTAAAAAGAGAAATAAACCACCAGCTTTTCATATCTTATGTTTGTCTGTAGAAAACTATGGTTTGGTATGAGGGTATTCCATAAATTAACATTTATATTCAAGTGTGATCTTGCTTCTGTGGAGGATGCAGTAGTGAAGTTCACCTCTTGGAAGCCAGCTTTGGATCTACAAGGATCCACAAGGCATGTTGATGGTAGCTGAGGCCTTTAAGCAAAGCAATTAAATCAACAAAGCCCTGTCTGTCAGTGGAAATGAAATTAGGCACCAGTGCTTTCTGGTTCTACAAGGAGCTTGATTATTACAGCTCTTTCATGCACCACTGTGCTGGAGAAATGTGCTCTACGGCCCTGAGCCTCAGCTTGGAAATGGAAGGGCCAAGGCTCCTCTAGAGCAACTGCTTAGCTTCTCCACGTGAATGTGAAGCTACTTTATTGGTCTCTGTTAAACACGTTTTGGCAATTTATGGAAGTTAATTGTATTTGTTGTAAAATAGGCACACTTGCATTTCTGCCCTTCCCCTCCCTCATACAAAACAATTACTACAGTTTTGATCACTTTTTACTTCATTTCTAGGTGTGAGATAACTCTTCTTAGGGAAACTAAGTCTTCTTCATTGTATTTCTGTGTTTAAGGACTACTGCAACAACAAGAGCTTCTGTGTTGGTTTTCTGTGACAGAAGCTCATTCCTAGGGCTAGTTTATAATAATATACCAAGGAGTCCTTGACCTGGACTTCATTGTGTGATTTGGGGCATCACCCTATGCAGTATGTGTAGAACCATCCCTGACAAGACTGTCCCAAATAATCCAGCAAGTATCAGAGGAAGCTCAGTAAACAGCCCTCACCCAGCATCTCAGTGTTTTCAAATCATTAGACTTTGTATACTTCTTTGAAGAAAAACAAGGGAAATATTTTCAATTAAAATTGCAGTGGAAAATCTGTGAACAGTTCTTATTTTCCAATTTTTTTTTCTGAAACTGCCTTTAAATCTTCACCATAAACAAAAACTTATGGAGGTCCATTCTAGAGCTTTAAGTAGCACTTGAAAGACAAAGCAAAGAGCTTTTTGAATGTGCTAAGGGGATTATAGCTCTTCTCTTATGTCTGTGGTTCCAATTTCACGGCAACTGTGCGGTTGGATCTATCCCTAAGAGCTTCAAGTGGTACATGCCATGTGTCTGGAGAAGTAAGAAGGAACTGCAGCTACTGAGGCAAGTGGAGACTCAAAGGATGAAAGACAGTATGCTGGCATTACGAGATCATAGGTCTCTCTTTTAAAATTGATGTAGGGACCGTTCTTCAAACTGGTGGTAGGTATATGAGTGCAGTGGCTGCCATTCTGTTTGACAGGGTTTTATCACGTGGTTTGTTGGTTGGTCTTTCAGGAACCAAAGTAACAACGTTCCCTTCTAAAAACAAAATGTTGTTTCTCAAAAGAAAAATGTGCTATTTTGCGGCTAATAGTGCTCTTCGGCACTTCATCTGTTTCTACACTGTTTCTTTTGTTCTATTTTAAATAATCCCGGATTCAAATACTGAAGAGTGATTAATGAAGAAAACCTAAATTTAGGATATGCAAAACTTCACAGAAAACATGAGCCTTTAATGCCCCTCTGCTATATTAGAGAAACGCATTAATACATTTTAGATATTTTTTTAATCAAATAATATCTGTTACTATTCTGCATAAAATTGATTGAAAGAACTGAGAGATTTATGTTATTTGTACCTGAGATTCATATTTCTATGAGTAAGGACACGAGTTCTGTGATAATCGCTTAGAGTTCTATTCATGTGCAAATCCTTTGTGCAACTTTCATAATGGTCATATTCTTTTCTGAAGGATGCTTTATGGAAGCACTCGATTCCCTTATATAGTGGAGCACTCCCCGAACAAACACTGATTCAATGAATGGTGTTTTTTATGAAATATTGCAATTTATATTATGGTATGACTCAAAATATAGACCTAAATAATACTGTTTTGACACTGTATGAACACAGCAAAAAATTTTTTTCTCCCATAAAGCTTACAAATATAACATAAAAGGCAGCAGACAGGATATTAACAAGAGGAGTGAAAGGAGATACTAAGAACGTATAGATCAACATGAGTGATTTCAGCACATGAAAAGCTATGTTAACTTTTTCTCAGGTGTCATAGTAAAACAGTCTACTAAGTGGAGATACAAAAAAATGGTGGTGAGTCACTCTTGATGTTTATAGGGAGCTTCTCTCTAAACCACAGGAAAAAAAACATGTCAAAGCACTTGGAATAAGTGATGAGTAAGGCTAATGTCACAGGCTGATTAAAAAAAAAAAGAGAGAATGAGATGTGGATAGAAAGTAAGGACACCCTGTGTCTGGGAGAGTCTTTGTCCCCAGAGTGGTGTCACTGGAGAAGAAAGCCATCAGGTAGAATTGCGGCACCCACACTTACCGCAGCAGGGTCAGCAGGTGAGGGGTGCACGTCTGTAACCCGCATGGGCAGAGCAGATGAGAGGCACTTGCATAACCATTTGAGCAAGCGTCTGTGTGCGCATGTATGTCTGTGTCCATGGCTAGGCCTTTTTTGGATTACTCATGAAAGGGTGCCAATAAATATCAACAAAGTTTAAAGATTGAAAGACACTTTGTAAATGTCTTCTTATTGTGGTTTAACTGTTCCATCAGTGATTGCTGGTTAGTTACATAACAATAATAAATCACTTCAATCCTGATCTGTTTTTAACCATGTGCATTGAGCAGTTTTTCCCTGTGCCAGATGTTAGATAGGAATAGTTCCCTGTGTGAAAAGCAAAGATTGAAAACTGAACAGAAGAGGTTCTTGGCTGGCTCAGGAGGAAAATTTTGGGTGGTGACTGGGAAGAGCATGCCTGGCAAAACTTAAAAGAAAAGGAAAATTTTGAGTACTAAGAAGAATTAAAGGTTTGAGGAGGGGATGGTAAAAGGGACAAAGACATACTTACACTTTGAGGACAGAAAGGGATATCAGATTGAAAAGCAAAGGAGAATAATACTGAAGCAGATGAGAGATGGTACAAAGGAATTCAGGGGATGCAATGAAACTTCAGGGGCACCTGGATGGTTTATATAATAAGAGTAGATCAATAGATTGTGTCTGTGAAATAATAGAAGTGGTAAATGTGAGATGAGAAGGGAGGGAGAAGCAAGTCACAAAGAAATAAAGGATTTGGTTGGTTTTTTTATGTCTGCCACTGACCATTGGGATCCTATTCAAAGAAAGATACAGTAACAGGATATTTGAAAAAAAAAATAAATCAAAAATCAACAACCCAAAAGAACATCCCAGTTTCAGAGGGGAGCTGATGCAAAGAAAACTTCGTAACTCACAATCCAAGATTTAGTTATACTGGAGAAGTGTGCTTATTTGGAAGATAGACCAAAAAGAGGAGAAAATGTACTTGAAATCCAGAATAACAGGAGAATTTTTGAAGGCATAACATTACCTTCATTTAAAAAAAAAAAAAAAAAGAATTTCTTTATATCAAAATCTGACTTAGGCCAAATATTTGACTTTTTTTCCTGAATATGTAAGCATATACTTTTGGTTCTTTTGTGGTTCAAAAAAGAAATCCAGTCTGTTTTATGAGCATGTTTCTCAGTGCATTGTCTCACATTTTTGTCTGTTGTTTTGTATATTTGATCTCCAATAAATGGTATCCTGTTTTTCTTATGTGGTAGGTTTTAGTTGAATTGCGTATTTATGCCTTCTCTATATAAGGAATGATATCAAGCTAGAAATTTAAATACTGTTCATTGTCACCTGGTATTTATCGTAAAAGGGAAAGCAGGAAGTTTGGGAAAGTCACTGTTTTTTTCTGAATCCCACCTCTAACAATTCAGTTCTTCAACAAGAACAGAGATTTAAGAGTTTACAAAGATTACAGTTGTGGTTAATATATCATTTTTGAACAGTGACACTGTGGAAAGCTAAACTAATGATTTTAAATGGGCTTAAAGAGCTACATGACAAGGACACACTATATTCTGGCTGCTGTGAGAACTGTCTTCTACCTTGTATCAGACCAGTATCAGGTCTTGCTTGTAAAATTTTCCATACCAAAATCCTTAGAACTCTTGAAATACATGACCTGTATTTGAAAACAATGCACATATTGCAACATTTTACTATATAAGCCTTTACTATATAAACCAGTGTTAATAAAAAGGGAAATAATTAAGTGGGTGGGAGAAGGGAAGGAGAAAGTAAACTGCAGTTGTTCCCCAGTAAGAAGTAAAAAAGATCTGTTCATCAACTTGTAGTTTTGGTGTGAAAAAGGAGAAAATTTACTTTGTTCAAATGGTTGCTGCTTTAAGTTCTGAGGCTCAAATGACAGCATAAAGCTACAGACTGAGGCAAATTCATATAAACTGAAACTACAAAAAGTATCTGTAGGAGTCAATGTGAAATGGAAGTATTTTGCCCAGTGTTATTAACAATCAAGAAACAATAAAAAAGCAAGTGATTTATTTAGCTACTTTAAGAACAACTAGTATGAAAACCCACAATTGACGAGTACTTTGAGTCTCAATGAGGAGCACTGTAGTGGTAGCAATAACTAAGTATTCTTGAAACACTGGCAAAAACTGATGCATATTTGAAGGGAAAGCATAAATATTTTGGTGTAAGGAAAATGCTTTGATAGGTATTTCATGTATTATAACTTCAAAAATATTTTCACTTTTTTGGATATAAAATAAGAATCTATCAAACGCTTTTATTGTCTAATGTCAAGAAAAGCATATCTCTTATCATGTTACCTCTCTGAATGGAGTTCTAGAAAAACACTGTCAGTTATGCACTTCATACAGTCATACAAAGTGTCTTTTTGTACACAGCATTTGTATTCAGTGATAGAAATATGTGAAACAAGAAAAAATGACTTAAAGGTTGCTCCAAATATGCCTCCTATTTTGCATTACAGTTATGAGCATAAGTTAGGAAATGTAAATGTTTTACAGGGTAGACATCAAAGTATATAGAATGTTTTAACTTTTTATGTTTTAGTGTTAAATACCTAGAAGATAATTCTAAAAACAAAACTAGAGACCACAATGAGGTCCAAAGCTGTTAAACTAGTTCTACAATTGCATGGCCAGTTACTTTGAAAACAAAACAAAACCAAAATTGTCTTTTTTGTCCTGTATTGTTCTTTTCAACTTTTCCAAGAGGGAAGTCTGTAGTTTTCATTTTTCTGAAGAACTCTATCTTGTCTAGTCTTGGAAACTCTTCTCTTGAGGCATTAAATGGAACAATACTGTGATATCAGGGGTTCAGTATAAAAAAGAGTGAATTAAGCATTTGACAATAAAGATTTAGTGATTTTAGTAGCAGCAAAAAGAAAGTAAGACTGAAAGTGCACTTTTATCAATCAGCACCTATGGTGTGTTAAAATTTGATAGACTGACTGGCTTGAGGGAATATTACACTGAAAGAAAAAAAGGCCCTTTCATTTTTAGCACTTTGTCAACTAGTAAGCCATATGAGCCATTAGATCCACTGGTTATTAAAGTCAACAGTCCTACCAGGAGTACGATTTTTTGAGGCTATGTATTAGCGACAAATGAAACTCAGCTTCAAACCGTTTGGTCATGTTTTTGTCATGATAAAAAAAGGTACACCTGAGCTTACATTTGCCGCCTTTGAAAACCCTCTAGTGTCCTTCTGTCCCCAAACTATACACCTTCTTGAAGTAACTCAACACAACAACTGTGGATTTAAATGAAAAAGTCCAACATAATGTGAGGTTGGCAGTTGACATCATCTGCTCGAGACTACCATACAACTTCATAAATCTTCTCAGATTCACTCGTTGTAAAAGTTGAGCTGTGGGACTGGTAAATTTTATGACTGCACATTTTCAGCTCATGAATTCATAACTAGACATTTGCAATTTGCAAATCTTATTTAAGAAATGTGACCTTAATGTGTAAAGACTTCATGTACTATAGTGACAGCAGAAAAACTTAGCCCATTTACTGCAGAACCTAGCCTATTACATTTGGCTCTAAAAATCTTAGAGCAGAGGGTGTTTTATTGCTGAAGCTTCAATGCAGTTAAATTATTTGTCTGGGGTGTGTATGCAATAAAAATTCAGATGATAGTAGTTTTAAGGCAGTGATGTCTATTGAATGTAAGCTTAGGTATAAGCATCAGTAGGCTTAGGTTTCGGCGTAAGTAAACATCGTAAATAATAGTGATTATGTTAATATTTATCATGATCACCTGGTAACTATTGCTAACCCATAAAGTACAAATTCCTATGTTCAACTATTTAAAAATTAGGCCTAAGGATATGATAATCATCTGTGAAGTTATTTGCATAAGGTTTATGAAGAACTCTGTGTTTAATCAAAACTTGAATCAGGGATAATTTTTTTCTGTTATTGCTATGATATATTACAGTTTTACACATTCACATGGAGCATTTCATATTCTAATGGAGGTGAGACTAAGTATGCCACAATATCTAGAAACAGGCTACTTTGGAAGGATTTATGAAATACTATAAGAAGTAAAGAACTGAGATAAACATCAGTTGTAGAGAACTATCTATTAACCTTCTTAACCAAACGAGCAAAAAAATCTGAATAAAACAGATCCCTCAAAGAAGTTCATAAATGTAGATCAATTTCATGCAAAGACCTTTGCATTTCTAAGAATCAAGTCATAAGTTCAAGACTTTGTCCATGTCTCTGCCAAAGGATTTACTTTGTCCTTGCAAAAGTTTCTCTGGCAAAAATTTATCTTTTCACAACATTACATCAAGCCCAGGCTCTTTCTGAGCTTAGCCGACGGTGGACTGGAAGCAGTCCAGCACTTTGATCCGGGCCATCAGTGAATTCCTACCCATTTGTTTTTCACTGAATATGATTTTTCCTGTACTTTGACATAAGAAAATGAGTCTGCATTGACAGCTTATGGGAAGCAGATTTAGGAGCTAGTAATGCCTATTCAACCCATAGTATTCTTCATAAAAAAATAAATAAATACAAAGCGAGAATGAAGACAGCTTCATGCCTTTGTGTTTACCACAGTACTATTATATATTTGAAGACAAATGTTAATCACTATGTCAAATTCCTGTTTGGTAATTTTCCAGAGACACTCGTAAGATAAAGTAAAAGATAAGCAAAGAAAGCTTGATAGATCAAACCTGAATTAAACTCAAGACCTTTCTGGGGTTTATATACCCTAGATCATAATGGAATTAATTATAACCTGAAATTTCACTAATGTCTTGCACGAAAACAACGTTTTCTGATGTTAAGTCTGCCTTAAATGACTGCTAAACTTGCCTTTCAGGAAACAAGTTCTTAAAATGGACTGTATGATCACTTTTATCAGCAGAGTTAATTGCATCTAATTCTTGCTTCTAATGCTTTAGATTGACAGGATTTGAGAGACATAAAATTAATAAGCAAAATATTATAAGTGACAAAGTGTATATTTGCAAATGCCTGCAATAATTGCAAAATGCCTGTATAACTGTATAATTGCAAATGCCTAAGAAGTGTGTTAAAATGTTGTTATTTGTATTTGTACAACACACTTGATTATAGTTTGAAGGTAACTGCTACTGTTGTTGGACAACACTTGAAATTCATGGATATCTCTTTCTTTTCCCGGACAAAAGGGATAAAAATATCAGCTGCATGCCAAGGTGCAATGCGTTTTTACATGGGTTGTTTACTGTTATAGATTTTCTTTGGCCAATATAATGGTTGGCATAAATAGAAGCAATTGTGCTGTATTGTACCCATCATCAGAGTTCCCTCAGTCTCTCAGTAGAAATTGGTTTTAGACATGAAAATAATCTTTGAATGAAGTGAATTCTGCTGAGACAATTAATAAAAGAAAGAGTTTGGGTCAAGAGTTCTGATTGTCTTTTCGTATTAATACAGTATTGCTTACTTTTGAATCAGTTGGTTTTAAAAAAGAATAATTCCATATTTATAGATATAGTTTCTAAAACTTTGTTGCCATCTAACTCGCTTAAAAGAATGTCTGAGAAATAAGTGTCTTTAAAGAAAACATTTTCTCTAGGTTACCCTAAAACATACTGAATAATTCATGGAAGACATTGAAATAAACACAATAAAGAATGAAGCAGTTAAACAAATACACTTCTTTGAGCTCTGAGTTTATATATTTAACTATCTGTTCTATGTGCAAGAATTGGTCAACAGTAAGACAAAGGAAGTAATGCTAAGGAAAAAAATATATTCTGAAGGTTATTTTTTTTTATATATGTTTAAAATACAGTAAACAAATGAGAACCAAACATTTGAAAGATCAGTGAAAACTTTAGAAGCCTATCTTGCTGACTGGAAGCATTTTAAGCAAGTCTTAACATGTTTTTGGTCTTCCTCCTGCTGCTAGTTCTCAGGGATGTTTGTTGTATGCAGTTTACTGTTCCCAGGTTCTGCAGGACTGGTTAGCCATGACAGAACCATGGCTGTGAAATGCCAGGAACAAATGGTATTCCATGTCTTTGCCTATTACTCCCTCTTAATGGTCTGTGGAGCAAAAGATGGAGTCATGGCCCTTACCCAGCTGCCTTCTAGGAGCGTAACAAAAGCAAATAGAGTACTATGAAAGTCTACTTGAAAAGGCAGTGAAATGTTCTCTTTAACACTTTTCTGTGAGGTACATACACACATAATTTAGCTTGAATGCCCATCCAACCGTATGTCAGTAATCACAAAATTTCTGACCATAATGTTTGTTAAGCAAGTTTCAAGATGAAATAACTTGCAAGCAACTTTGAAACAAATTTGTATAAAAGCTAAACTCCTATTGAAGAGTAAATAAATTTTGGATTAGACTCTCAGGCAGTAATTGTTGTGTATAGTATTAGATATGTACAATATGTTTCTTTTCTTGTTTGAGAAAAGATTTGATTCCCAACAGCTGTTAAAGTCTTTAAGATTCCCAGTAACAGCTCTACATTTTCGGCAATGGGTAAAAAAAAACAAACCAAACCAAACCAAACCAAACAAAATCAAAACCGAATACCACCTCTCTCATGCCCAGCCAGGATCTAGCTCTATGCACTTTACTGTGCTTAGAAAAAAATGTACAAGACTCCTAGATTCTCTTTTTTGTTCTCTTATTTTTCTCAGTTCCATATTTTAGGAAATGAAACACCAATAGTCAAACAAAAACTTCAACCAAAAAACTCCGCAATTTTATTTTGTATTCAAAATATCTGAAGTTAAGCTGTTACAGAATCACAGAATCACAGAATCACAGAATCACAGAATCGCCTAGGTTGGAAGGGACTTTTAAGATCATCTAGTCCAACCATAAAAAAAAAAAAAACAGCACACAACCACACACCACACCCACACACCACCAACCAACACTAAACCGTATCCCAGAGCACCATGTCAACCTGTCTTTTGAATATCTCCAGGGCTGATGTCTCAACCACTTCCCTGGGCAGCCCATTNAGCCTCTCCTCATAAGACTTATTCTCCAGACCCCTCACCAGCTTCGTTGCCCTTCTCTGGACTCCCTCCAGCACCTCAAAGTCTTTCCTGTGGTAAGGGGCCCAAAACTGGACACAATACTCGAGGTGAGGCCTCACCAGTGCCGAGTACAGGGTGATGATCACCTCTCGGGTCCTACTCACCACACTGTTCCTGATACAGGCTAGGATGCTGTTGGCCTTCTTGGCCACCTGGGCACACTGCTGGTTCGTGTTCAGCCAACAGTTGACCAACACCTCTAGGTCCTTTTCTGACAGGCAGGTCTCCAGCCACTCTGCCCCAAGCCTGTAGTGCTGCATGAGGTTGTTGTGACCTAAGTGCAGGACCCGGTACTTGACCTTATTGAAACTAATCCCGTTGGTCTCAGCCCATCGATCCAGCCTGTCCAGGTTTGTTCAAAGTAGAAGGGAATGCAAAATTCTTCATGCAATTGTAATAATATTATGATTTTAACCTGTTCCAAAGTTAATTTTAGTGCTAGCATCATTATCTCTGTGGAATTTTCAGTTACACTAAAATCACCTCAGTGTCTGCTCCTAATTAATTGATTTTTTTTTTAATTATTTACTGGTATAGAGATTTACTAGTGTGGTGGAATTAAATGGATAAATATGTTTAATATAAAAATGCTTTCCATCTTAATTTGTATTACATGACGTGTTTATCTTGAGATGAGACCTGTTAATGATGGAAATAAAGTAAGCCTTAACATGAAGTAAACCTAAGGTTTAAAACAAATTATTTTCCAAGTAAAAATATTGAAAAATGTTTAGGATGGTATCAGGGATGCTTTCAAGTTTTGTATTTTTTTCTCTCAACACTGCAAGTCATCTGTAGTTATTTTGCAACAGACATATCTTAATTTAAATTAATGAAAGTATGTCCTGCTGACACACATTGTAAAAGTAATAATAACAATAGTCCAACTTTTCTTTCAATGTTTAGAACTCATGATTGGAGCAACAAAAAATTAGTCAAAATGCTTGGTGTAATGATGAGTTAAACATACACACCATAACATCATTTTCAAATTCCTCTATTCAACTACAGACAGAACATGTGCTAGTTTTAAAAATGAATATAGTTTTCCTGTGCAAGATCTGCAGCTAAAATACATACTTATTTTATTGCTCTGAACACTATAAATATATAAGCCAGAGTTTTCTGTTGTGAGCACACTCGCTCAATGGAAATGGAGATGAGCTTACAGATTCCTTGCCTCAGTTTTAGCCTGCTATAAAATAAAATAAAATATTCAAAAGTGAAACTACTGTGTGGGAATGAATGCACCAAGGACAGTCCTCACCTCACCATGCATAGGCAGACATTATAGGAAATGGGTTATATTGGCAGTATAGCAACCATTCAGATTTGGAGATTTGACTATGAGTACGTAGTTTCTGATCCAGCTGCTGTGAAAAGAAGATTGAAGCCTGATACAGGCACATTGTTGAATTTGACTGTTTCTTGATATCCCTGGAAATGTTTTCTTTCCTACATTTGTGAACAATTGGGTTTTTTACAAGTGGTAAACATGGACAAAGAATTAGTCTAACAAATGTTGCCAAAATCTTTTAATAAAGATTTAATAAAGTTCTTTTAATAAAATCTTTTTAATAAAATCTATTTTAATAGAGGAGGCTTAATGTGATATAATGGTCCTTGAAAGCATGAAGATTGGGAATGGTGACCAAAGTAAAAGACAGAGCACAGTGACTAAACCAAGAGTTCTCCAGATGATGTGGAAATAATTTCCTAAGTGTCACTATGATTTTTTGTGATGATCAAAATCTTCTACTGGCTAAAAACTTTTATTAGGAGTACTAAAAAGAGGTGATCCATAAGAATATTATAATGTACTGCTTCTGTATAATTTCTTCTTTCATTTCCTCCTGTTTCATTATAGGATTTCATAGTCTTAGTTTTATCACTTTTGGGTTGCATCATAGGCTAACTGGGAATATTGTTGGCAAATCACAGAGTTTAGGAGTGGTGAACAGCTTCCAGAGCACATTTAGCATAGCTTTGAGTGTTACTTCTTGAGCTTCATGTTTACAATGTGAACAAAAAATCCCAGCTCAGTTCCTTCTTCCTGCAATTTTTTTATTGCTTTCAACCAACAGGCAAATGTTGGACTGGAAGATACTATTTCATAGTGTTTGATTTATGCATTATACTTACACATCCACCTCAGAGAAGGCTTTACATAACTTCACCCAGAGGTCCCCAACTTTGCACTTTGATCTTTTCTTAATACATCTATTAAGCAGTACACTTATTTTTCTCTCTCCATTGACTTAACATGTGATCTGTATTTCCTTTAAATAAAAGCACCAGAACAGACAGTAACATAGCTACCAGAGTAAACTTCATAGCCATTTATACTTCTAGGTTTTATTGTTTCTTTCTGACTAAAATCTTTCCGTTATTTTATAGTACAAATCAAGTGTTTATTAGAATTTTTATCTAAAGATAAATAACTTAATGAAAAAATGTTAGTTCAGAAAGACATTGAAGAGTATGAAGACTATATATTTAAAATATTAATTGTCTTTTAGATCCCAATACAGCCCTTGAAATGAGGTGGAATAGGTGAAATTAATTTATTTTGCTTAGTGTGTGTAATTGAAGCTTTTTGTTTACAGGTGCCATATCTGGCTTGGATTTTTGCTGCTGAATGAATATAACCTGTGTTATAAAAAATAATAATTTAAAATAATTCTTTGCAGTATAATTCTAAGTTCTTTAATGAATGACACATGATAATAGCCTCTGTCCTTTTCCTCCTCCAAGAATTACACTATGGCAAATACTTCTGTAAGTCTTGAAAATTATACTTCCTTCATATTAAGACAAGCAAAATATGTTGGGATTTTTTTTCAAATCATAGATTTAATTTTGTGAAAACAGCACAGAAAAAAACTGAAAACAAGAAATTAACTGAGTAAGATGATGTCTGTAATGACACCTGAGAGCCAGTTTATTTAGCAAGGTTATTCTGATTACTCTTGCAATGTAAGTCAGGATTAAAAGGAGAATTTCCTGACATATGGCTGTAATCTGCTTTATACCAACTACTACCAATTACCTGAGCAAGTGTAATTAAATAGCTCACTGGCATCCTTTTGTTTTTGTGGCCTGAAATGTTCTAAAGGAGATGCCACATGAAAATCCAATATAAACTTTCTTCTAAGTGCAACTGAGACCTTCTATGGTGGGAAAACACTTATTTGCTTATTTTTTAGCATACAAAGTTCCCTTTTTTTAAAATTAGATCCTAGATCCAAATGACCAGAATTGTCATATACTGCATGTGTCTGAAAGTAGCTGCTTGAGAGTAAGAACTCCACACCAGGCATATGGCCTGTAACCCGCAACTGCCCTCACATTACCCTGCTTTCTGGTCAGCCATCTTAGCTCTGGTACTTGGCTTCAAGTAGGTAAGCAGTGTAGGGTGCGATTTTCTTTGTTTGCTTGTATACAAACAATTGTTCCGCCTGTTTTTAGAAAGCAATATCTCAAAATGTTTAGATCTTCACATGAACTCTTGATCCTTTAAAGACCTTTCCTGTGGTATATATATTGTGGTACTGAAAACATACAGTAACTGTAGTAAGAAAGAAATGGATCCTTATGTCTCCCTTTGTAACATGGATTATACATTTACCTTAATTTGATCTGTCAAGACTTCGCTGGTTTTATTGTTGCATTTTCATTGTGGAGAATTTTGAAATAGTTGAGCAAAGTACAATGATACTTTGAAACTCTGAAATTATGTGTTGAGGTTGCAACGGGATTAGTTCAAATGTTCCCACTTGAGACATTTCATTGTACGAATCTCTAGATTGTGAGATAATTTAATTATTTATTTTTTTTTAAATTGCCATAACCATTTATAGTTTTTTGGCATCTTTACTACTATGTATTACTTCTTTGAATCTAAATGCTTTATACCAGCAGGAAAGCATAAGATATAGTTTCATTGTTGTGCAGTTGTCAGCAGAGCCTCCTGCCATCCCCAGCTCATGTTTTCCTCTGGTGCCCCAGTCTTATGCAGTCTCTGCGGACTGGGAGCCCTTAAGTGTTGAAGTTCTGCCATTCAAGTGGAGAAACCCTATGCAGAGAGGGTCATTATACATTATGGAGGGGTTGGAGACGGTGCTTAACTCCTTTTGTTATGTTATGGCATTATGGATAACAACATTTTTCATATACGGATAGCATTTCTGAAAAAAATATTCCATTGTTGCAAATCATGGACCCCAGTTTGAGTCAAAGATGGATATATTTTGTAAATGTAACTGACTTCCTGGGAAAAGTTTCTCACAATAAGTAGAGAATTATGAGTTTTCCACAGAACACAAGAACTAATCTGAGTAATTGTATAGATTGGGAATATAATACCCAAATTTTTCGAGACTGGGGTAGGGACTGACACAAGGTTGCTTCTGGGGAGGGAAAACATGGCTCAGGGCATCTGCATGGTAATAGTAAAGGGGTTTCATCAGACTGAAGAAGAGAAGATACATACCTGAGAGAAAAAAAGAGAAAGATTTCAGACAAATACAGGTCTACAGAAGGTGGAAAAAAACCAACAAAAACCAACAAGAAACTACTATCCCCACAAAAAAAGGGAAATATTATGAGTTTTTTCTCTTTGTTTAGCTTGAAAAAGAGAAGGGACTAGATGCTCAGGTATTGAGCACTTTGTAAATTATTTGGTTTATTTGGTTGTTATTTGCAACAAAAAAGATTGAGAAACTTGAAGCTTGATCACTATCAGTGCAGTTAGACAGCAGAACATCAGAGAAGATTTTGGTTTGGAAGCACTATGATGCTTGACCAGAAACTGATATTTTCATGTTTTCTGAGTTGAATTTGGCTTAAGTGACTCTTAATTGATTACTGCAAGTTTTTTTCTTATAATGCTTGCTCCTGTTGTTGAGATTTTGCTTTT
>VXAK01019352.1:0-10568 GCA_013399435.1 Arenaria interpres
CCCTCTTTCAGTTTAAAACGCTTAGCCTTCGTCCTGTGACTCCTCTCCCTGACCAAGAATCCCTCCACACCTATCCTGTAGGCCCCTTTAGAGGGCCTGGGGGTACTGGAAGGGGCTACAATGTCTCCCCAGAGCCTTCTCTTCTCCAGGCTGAACAGTCCCAACTCTCTCAACTTTTCCTTACAGAAGAAGTGCTCCAGCCCTCTGATCATCTTCATGGTCTGCTCTGGACCAACTCCATCAGATCCATGGCCTTCTTATGTTGGAGACCCCAGAGCNCTGCTCTGAAACCATTCTTCCCCCAACTTGTATTTGTGCATGGGATTGCCCTGACCCAGGTGCAGGACCTTGCACTTGGCCTGGTTGAACTTCATGAGATTTGCGCAAGTCCACCTCTCAAGCCTGTCCAGGTTCCTCTGGATGGCATCCCTTCCTCCAGCGTGTCGACCTCACCACGCAGCTTGGTGTCATTGGCAAACTGGCTGAGGGTGCACTCAATCCCACTGTCCATGTCACTGACAAAGCTGTTGAACAGGTCTGGACCCAGTACGGAGCCCTAAGGAATGGCACTTGTCACTGGCTTCCATTTGGACATTGAGCTGTTGACCATAACCATTTGAGTGCAGCCATCCAGTCAGTTCCTTATCCATTAAGTGGTCCATCAAATCCATGTCTCTTCAATCTACAGACAAGGATGTTATGTGGGACAGGGTCAAATGCCTTGCACAAGTCCAGGTAGATGAAGTCAGTTGCTCTTTCCTTATCCACCAATGCTGTAACACTGTCGTAGAAGGCCACCAAATTTGTCAGACATGATCGTCTGTCACTAATCACCTTCTTATTTTCCATGTGCCTTAGCATAGCTTCCAGGAGGATCTGCTCCTCAATCTTGCCAGCCACAGAGGTGAGATTGACCAGTCTGTAGCTTCCCAGGTCTTCCTTTTTTCCCTTTTGAAAGCATCATTAAAACCAGGATGACACCCTTTAAAAAAGGGGTAATCATGCTTGATCACAGGAACTATAAGGAGACATGGTGGGATCTCAGCTGGATGAGTTAGATGAAGGATTGATTTACTAGGCTGAAGGCTTGATTTACTGCTACTTGAGGGCAATTAGGAAGAGGACAGATGAAACAGTACAACAGAGGGGCAGTACAGAGGACAGTACAACAGACAACAGTACAACAAAGGGCAACAGTCGCAAATTGTACCTTGGGAATAGCTCTCTCCACAAATGTTTCTACAGCCCTTGGACAGGATGCCAAAAAGTAGACCCTTCGAGGGGTCTTCTAGCCAAGATTTGAATTGATAAAGCCTCAGGCACCCTGATCTAGTTTAGGGGATATTTCCTTGCTGTGAGTGGGAGATCCATAGTCCACAGAAATTTCTGTCCACTGTGTAGCCAGGTTGGATCAGCCCAATACTTAGAATTGAAGTAAAAAGTAGGAACATTTATAAAACATTGGGACTTGAACTTTCATAGCAAGGGTAGATATGGTACAGATAGATAAGGACTGAGATCCTCCACTCAGCTCTTCCACTAATCTGCTAATCTTTTTTTTTTTTTGGAGATTTATTCACACTACATAAGTATTTCTTTCTGTGAAATGGAGAGTCATGGAATACATATGATCAATGCTACTCATACCGATATGAGAAATTACTGGCCAATACCCACTTAGGTACACAGCATTTTGACAACACTCAGGACACGAATTCACAAACCATCCTGGAAGCAGAACAAAGGAAAACACACTGACAGTAAAAAGAATTATTCTCTAATAGATGGGTTTATGCTTTGTCATGTACCTGCTACCCCATCTTTTTCTCTTTGTAATTCATGTGATGTTGTTAAATGTCAGGCATTAACTGGAATGGAACCACACTGGGCTCATGGGAGAATAGTTTTATTATGTGAATTTTATATGAATGGGTTTAAGACTAAATAATTCATTTTGATTGAATATGAGGCAATTTTACTAGCTCTTGACTGTTTTATTTTCTGTTGTGGATATAGGGTAAATTTTGACATTTCTGACAAAGGTAGGCATTTCCCTAAAACTTCTTAATTAAAAAATGAGCAGGCAAAATACGGAATTCCTAAGTAATAGAGTAGATTTTTTACTATTCCCTGTACCTGAAATACTGGCAAAATAATTTCTACAGTTCAGCCATTTTTGGCAAAGTGGCTCTACAGGCACCATAAATACAGCATAAATCATCTCACTTTAGAATATCTTGCTTTTGGAACTGCGCCTGTGATCATAGTAGGTACAACATCTTTATCTGTTAGTTATCTTCCATAAAGAGATTTTTTTACAGTTTTGACTCATGTCTTTCTAGAGATTTATAACTCAGCTTAGCACCTAGGAAGATATTCTCAAGCCCATTTTGCTTTTTTTTTTCACCTGACAAACCTTAGCAATCTCACTTTTTCCATCAGCTCTAGAGGTATTGTACATTGGAACCATATAACTCAACATGAGTGCCTCATGGCATGAAGTAGAAGTGGCTTTGCCCTAGGCACAGACCATTTAGATGGCAAAAGGTCTCTTTATATTTTCACGGCGAGCATAAATCTGGGATGTTAGAGAGGCTGTCAACAGTGAGCTCCCCCACCCCACAGGGATTGCTGCCCACAGTATTTCATGGTCAGGCTGGAGGTCCTGTGGGAGAGAAGTGAGGAAGAGAGAGGAATAGCAGTGTGTGCTCCCTGTGGAATCCCAAAGAGGCTAGAGGAGCTAGCTTTATTGTGAGAAGCCCTTTGATTTTATGTCTAGCAAGGTTAAATTTTTGCGTTCTGTTCTTATGAAAAAAAAAAAAAAGATGGAAGGCTTTACAGAAGTATCTTTCCTATTTATATATTACAATAGACATTCATGTACCAATCTGTGCTGATTTTTTAGCAATATTAGAAAAGAGTAGGTACTGAGGCAATGAAGCCACACCTACTAAAACGGGAAGAGATTTAAATCACATTGCTTGAAGATGTAGTTTGCTGTGTTTAGGCTGTGTGTTGCTTATGTTTATTTTATTTGAACAACTGGGAAGCATTTTCTGATGAATCAATGATGTTTATTTTTCATTTGGAAGTTGAGAACAAACAAAATTTCTTCCTACACTGTGAGGTGCTGCAGTAAATGTATTTTACAAAAAATTTTGTGTGCAGATGTAAATGCATATAAAAACCTGTAAATCCATGTAAATAGATGTAAATATAATCTCTTGGGGAAAAAGAAATTGCCTATTAAGGTGTTTGGGGTTTGATGGGTTTTTTGATGAGTATGATACAAGCATCTGCTTGCTGTTTCTTACATTGCTCACTACAGGGATAATACAACAGCACGTTATGGCTGGAATCCTCAGAATTTTCCAATTGTGATTTCACTCCTACTCTCACAATTACAATTTCATAGATCCTCATAAACTCACTATGGGAACTACTGCTTAGGCTGCAGGTAGATGAGAAAAGCAGTGTTATCTCCAGGCTTAATCCCTTCTGCCTTTATATACAAAGGGCATAAGGAAGTAGGACATAGTCCTGCCTATGGCACACTGCATGACACATACTGTGGGCTATGGGCCCTCTGTGGTGTCCCACACTCCTGTATCCCGTATGCACATCATCAAGCATTTTAGGTGAACAGGAAGTTGTTCTACTGTGGTCTTCCCTTATCTGGTGTCCTGTCCAGAGAACCATCAGTACATTGTGCTCTCCCTACCTGTGCTAGAAAACAAAACAACATAGAAAACATTGCTTAATGGGTTTAAGAGATTTTCACCCCAACAGGAAAGGGAAAATTCACTGAGACAAAGAGGCACTTTTGCTTTAAAAGAAGTTAGAGCATTTGAGTTCGCATTCAAGCTCATCTTTTTGCCCAGGAAAATGTTCCTTATGGAACCAACATCTTCAGAGGTACCTAAGTGAGCAGTACTTCATCTCTGCCAAGGAGACTCAACTAGGGTAAAGGTAAGCTCTGGAAATCTTCACCAGAACATGAGCTTGCGTCAAAGAAACTCCCATCTCCATAAACACCAGCCATAAACCTCGAGGTCAGGGGAGGAGGAGAAGGGTATAAAACATGCACTATTAACTGTTAATCTGGCTGGAGGCCATGAATAAAGGCTCCTTGGAGATGAAGCAAAGGTATGTGTCTCAAGGGATCAATGAAGAACTGTTGGTGTCAGACACACAGAGGCTGGGGATTTGCAGAGAGATTTCCCTTTTCCCAGGCAATAAGTAGACAGTAAAATTGACCCCAACCATTCAGCCTTGGAAGCTTTTGCATGGTACTACACTTTGCAAGGAAAGACTGGTAAGTGATTGCCTGTTAACTCAGGGAGCTGTATGGGGCCTGCTGTGTTTTAGAGGAGATCTGTGCATTAACTGTGGCTAAAACATGCATCAGCATACACATATCTCCCCTTGCCTACTGTAACTTGTTTTTGTGGTGTGTGCCCTACATTACCTCAGCATTTTACCCACTAGCTTTTCACAGAATCCTAGAAAGGTTTGAGTTGGAAGGGACCTTAAAGATTATTAAGTTCCAACCCACACAACATTTCTTACTCCCCTCTGCCTGAAAAATTGAGTTAGCCATGTTTCTTTTTTGTCTGGAAAAGAGGTTGATGAGGTTTGGCACAGGAATTTTTGAGGTAATATTCACTGAAGTTTTCAGAATACTTAGCAGAAAAGATTTGGAGATGTCAGAGATGCTGATATACCTGCTGCATTCTTCAGTGTGTGCAGTGACCCACCCTGGCCCAACTTTGATTTGAACAGATGCTTCTGAGCATATGAAAGCCCCAGTGGTTTACAAGTGACCTTCATTGTCCCAAGGAAAGATCTTCTGTGGCCTATCATGGTAGAGAGTCAAGAACCCACATGATACGTGTTGTCCACGTTCCTCCTGGCCTGGAAATTAGGATTAATATTTCTCCTGAATGGTGTGCTCCACTGCTCTGGGAATATGTGCCTTCTGTAACACTACAAAGGATTAAATTAAAATTTCAGCCCAACCTTCACTGAGCAAGAGCTTTACAGAATCTGGATCTGGAATAGATCTACAACTACCTCAAAGGAGGTTGTAAAGAGGTGGGGGTCGGTCTCTTCTCCCAAGTCACAGGTGATAGGATAAGAGAAAATGGCCTCAAGTTGCTCCAGGGGAGTTTCAGCTTGCATATTAGGAAAAAGTTTTACACTGAAGGGGTTATTAAGCATTGGAATGGGCTGCCCAGGGAGGTGGTTGAGGCACCATCCCTGGGGTATCAAAAAACAGGTTGACATAGTGTTTAGTGACATGGCTTAGTAATGTGGGGTGTTGTGGGGGTTTGTTAGTTAGTTAGTTTGTTTGTTTTTTAATCAGAGTTTGGTTGATGGTTGGACTAGATGATCTTAAAGGTCCCTTCTAATCTAGACTATTCTATGATTCTATGCTGACTGTGACTCATAGCTCCATATTTTAGGAAAAAACATAGTCTCAAACTACTGAGAGATTGCTATTCCTCTTTAGAGGGTCACACAAGCTGGGAGCTATGAGGAGCATTATGTACAATAGCAAGGCATTCCAGTTTACAGGATTAGGATTTGTGGGAGAGGATAACATTATGAACCTCTCTTTCTGAGGATTATTTTTGCATCCGAGCATTTGCGGATCCAGATTTCTCTGAGAATTATCATAGCAGCATCAGCTTCCAAGCCGGGTGACAGAAGGTGACACAAATCACTATACAGAGAGATGGATTTGGAGCTCTGTCCCTGTTAACCCCTGCAGTGCTGGAGGTCTGGGATTTTGCACAGAAACCCCAGTAAAAGCTGCTGACTTGCAAGCACTGTGTTTCTTCTGTGAGAGGTGGCATGTACTAAAGGTGGCTCCATGGGATATAGCAAAGGTCGCTGAGACAGGAATCCAGAAACCTTGCTTCTGTCACTACAGGTTCATGGGAAATATCATCTGCTGCTGTGTCAACATTAGCGGACATAGTCAAAAAGTAGTCCCCAGAGCACAAGCTGCTTTGCTTTGCTATGAATGAGGGTCTGAAGATTTATCCTGATTCTTGGTTTTGTTTTAAGGTATTTGGGTACATTCTCCAAATATTCACCCAGTCAAGTCCCACAAAGTCTGTAAGCTTTGTACAGCTGTGAATTTGAATTCAGCCACAAGATCCTATCCAATTCTTGCTTGTTCTTGAAAACTAACCTGAAAATAGGGTCTTCTGAATACTCCTATTTCCCACACTGTTCCTTATCACTGAATAAACCAGAAAAGGTTATACACTACTCAATCTTTTGTACACCACATCTGTGTGTAATTGCTTTGCAGCTTACATGTGTGTTGAATCTCAGGCAATTCACTCCTCTTCTATAGATATTTTCTGCACTGAAAAATGAGACCAAGTGTTTCTTTTCTCATTGAATATTTCAATCAAGTAAAATACAATCTAGGAATATTCCCCCTTGCCTTTGCTTGTTTCTAAGAGCACCAGACTCCATCCTCCTGTCTTTGCTGTTAGTCCAGGCCAAGTGTGGTGAGGACCACGTATCTGCACTGTCATACTCAGGGCCTGTATGGATGAACAAAACTTGTGCATGTTGTAGGGACACCCTGTCTTGCAAAACTCATCCCATGCCTTGACAATAAGCATGTATGCTGCAAGCATTCTGCTTCCAAATCACTTATTTCACGCATCCCCTATGCCTACAAAGAGCTCTGAGAGAGCTGGGATTATTTAGCCTAAAAAAAGAGAAGATTCAAGAGGAGCCTCATCAATCTCCATTAATATCTGATGGGAGAGAGTTCAGAAGATAAAGGCAGACTCTTTTCATTGGTACCAGGACAGGAAAAAAGGCAATGGGCACAAATTTAAATACAGAAAGTTCCACTTATGTATAAAGTATTTCTTACTGTGAAGTTGGTCAAACATGCTCACAGGTTACCCAGAGAAGTTGTAGAGTTTCTGTCCTTGTAGATACTAAAAACCTGAATGAAGTAGGTGCTCACTGGACAGGAGTCCAGCTTGGCCTGCCCATTCACCTATCATTGAACTGTCCTCCTTCCTCTCCCTGGCCAAGGAATTGCTATTTCTCTGCAGCCCTTGGTTATGCTATTTGCCTTGGTTTTTTTCTTCACATCTCACGTCAAATTTGTAATCTATTATAATCCTCAGATTTTTGCAAAACTGCTCCATGGTCAGTAGTTCCCATGTGGTTACATGTAGCCAAGTGCTCCTGCTGAAGTTATACAGCATGTACCTTCCCACCTTTAACAGTATTCAATAAAAAATAAAGGACCACATCTCTAGGCTGCCAGGAAAGACCACTCTTCCTCCAAAGGGTTTCCCTGTACAAGTCATCCTTCACAGTTTGGTTTCATCTGCAAATGTAAGCAAAATCTGTTTGATACAAGGTGTTAAATAGAAATATTGAATAATGCTGGCCCACACAGACTCCTGCAGAATCACACTTGATACAACACCCGAGTTTGGCAGTGAACAATTCATAACTCTGAGTGTGCCTTTCTCAAATCAGTCTTATAAGGATGTTGTAATTACACCATGAGGAGATAATGTTCTCAAAAAAAGCACAATAAACTCAAATTATTCAGTTAAGGTTACACTTGAAAGACATTCAAATATAAGTGGGAAGTACACATTTTGCACAACCAGATAAGGCTTTTTTCACAGCTGAGTTCCTTTCTTAGGCACAAAATGTTGCAGAACATGTGAGTTTGTTTTTAAAGATAGCATGAGTTGGCAGGAGAGCCACAACAGTACCTCTCATCACTTCTGGAAAGATTTAGGGCAAGCTCAAGTGCTTTAACATCTTTTCTTCCTTAACTCTGGGTGGATTATTTTGATGTGTAATCACTTGAAATTACTTGAATTTATCATACATGCAACAACAGCAGCCCTCTGGTAGTTTTTAACCCTCCCCAGTTGGCCTGTTCTTTCGGTCTGAACTCTGCATTAATATAGGTTTAATACAATCTTTTGTTGGAAAATTCCATCTATACCCAGGATATAAACTGACAAGCATTGCAGTCTGCTATACAAATAAAATGTCCACAGCCAGAATGACTAAGAGGAGAGTATGAATCTACTCATTATTTGCTAATTTGTCAGTGAGCAGATTTCAGATTTGATTTATTTAAGAGTCCCCTTGCAAAAGGGCTCAGGGCCTTGCACTATGGAAGGAGGTGCTTGAAGCATGAAGCCCACAATTGTTGCCTTTCTTTTTCTATCTCCACCTCATGTTACCCTTCTTCACAAAATATGCACATTCCACCACATCCTCCTGCTCTGTAGCTGATTTAATAGCTCCACTGTTCAAACAATGCCACCACAGAGATTTCAATAATAATGATTTTCTGCATGCCTCACCACAGATCTGAGCAGATTCCCTGGGATACTCTTCCCAATTTCCCTCTGATTTTCTAACTTAACTGAAATAAAATTAAAACAGTTAAATTTCTGATATTTTTGGTTTGGTTTGGTTTGGGTTTTTTTGTGTGGTTTGTTGTTGGTATTGGTTTGGGGATTGTTTGTTTTGGTTTGGTTTGGTTTTGTTTTGTTGTTTTTGACACAAGTTCATCTCTTTCAGGACATCATCTCAGGGACCTGTTGGGAAAATGTAATGATATTCATTATCTCAGTAGATAGAAGCACAGGTGAAATTTCACTTTGCAAGTTCAGCAGGAAAACAAAACCACAACCTTGCTGATCTAGAGCAGGTATGTTTCTATGTAGGTACTGGATTTGTCAGGCTGTATAGTCTTGGCAAGAGGAAAACATGAAAGGTCTTCCAACAGTTACAATCAGCAGGGAGCATTTACTAGCTATTTCGGAATAAATCCCCATTAGGAGTAATAGAATTGGTAATGTTTATCACCTAGATGGGAGTGGGGGGAGACAAAATCAAAATCCAGAATTCATCTCAATTTTTGTAGTGAAAATGTCATCTGTGCAAAAAGAGGCAAACCATGCTGTTTGTTTTTCTGCATATTTCTTTTGCAGACTTGTTGTTCCCATCATGTGAAGGGATCCGCAGATGTTCACACTCAGGGTGAAGTATGAAGTATCAGATTCTGTCTTGAAGATGATTAGCCAGTTGGATCCAATATCCCATTTACAAACACTTTTATAAAATGTGAGGTGTCAGAGAACAATGCCTGATGCAGAATTTCTCAGCTCTCTACCTACCACCAGGAGAAGCCAAGCGGGTCTGGTCCGTACCGTGGGCTATGCCAATGATCAGAGTTTTGTTATTGCTTGCCAGTATAAGACTCCCCAAAAGGGGAATCTTCTAATGCTGGAAAGGGGATCTGCTGCTCAGGTCTGGACTGTAGAAAAAGAACTAGATCTGTAGTTCAGGTCTCTGGGCAATGATGCAGGGTCTCAGCATCTCACCTGCTTCATGTCCTCCTGCTCCATGCATAGCTGGCTGGAGGCTCGCAGAGCACACGGAGGTCGGGAGCAGAGCAGCAGGTTTATGTCTGCCACCTGGACTATGGACCTGACTGTGAACAAATCGGGGAGAGATCAGCAGCTGAGTTTTGGCAACTTTGCAGCAGAGAGACCAGATACAGCACATTTAGGTTGGAAATGTCGAGGGCGAGGTCTTTATTGATAACACATGACTAATGAAGAAGGAGATGACTGGGGCTCCCTGAGGAATGTATATTTCATTAGCTCGACCATGGGAAGACCTAACTGCCATTTGAGTTTAATGGATCATTATTTCATTGTTCTTGCAGGACATGCTTTGAAATGTTTTTTTTAGATTCACTGCCTTGATGAGAAGTGACCACTAACTGCAAAAAGGTTTCTCTTCATTTGTTTTGCTTCCAACAGGTGACAGGATGCTTCTGGCAAAGGTCTACTGAAAGCAGACACATAATCTCTTAGGGTTAAAAAAAGTCATTGTTTGTATTTTGCAAGATTTTGGTGTGAAATAATGAAAAATACACAGTGGAGTTAAAAAAAAAACACCACCAAACAACAAATAACCCCAGATCATTTTTTCCAAAGACAGAGCAGCAGCAAAATAAGTTGTTTTCAACATAGCTAGTTATAAGTGGTCCCACTGATAATCAAAAATTAATTTTTCCCTTTAAAAAAGTAATTGTCAACATTTGTGGGACAGGTAGTAGAACAAATAATGCTGCTTTCACTTGTTTACCCATAAAGAGATCCTGAAGCAACCAGTACAAAACCACAGTGGAAAGCAGGAGGGTAGTATCATTCTCACTGCTATTTACCAGGTGGCTGAAATTATTTCCTCTTAACCCCATTTTCAGGAGCTACACTCACCTATGCACTGCACTGGGGGCTAGGGTCTAATTTTGCATTCTGGTGTCGTGAACAGCATAAGAGTTTGCACGTCAAAGTCTTCTTGTTGGCCTATGCACAACCACTCTATCCATGATCCGCTGCCTACATTTGCACATCTTGTGTGTATATTAGCAATCTGGCTAGGCAATCTTTTTACCATGTGTTGATTTTTTTTTTATTTGAGACTTGCCTAATAAATAAAATAATAATTATTTAAATAATAAATTAATAATTGATAAT
>VXAK01019365.1:0-20894 GCA_013399435.1 Arenaria interpres
TTACCTCAAACCAGGACAGATGGAATACTTGATCAGCAGAAATGATGGAAATGGTGTTCTTACTCTTGACCTTCTGGGGCTGGCCTTGTGTTGCAGGTATTCAGAGGTTTTCCATGATGCTGATCTGCTGGTATTCATCACCTTCATGAGACCGATGTGCCTTTTCAATTCTTTTTCCTATTTTACCAGTATCCTCCTAGGTACTGCTTAGAATTATGTAAATGATTAAACTCTTGATTATAAATTTATATGTTCTTAATGCTTTTGTAACTGCAAAAACCCCCTAACCCTCAATATATGTATGTGTGTGTATACATACATATATGTTCATAAAAATGACATTAATCTTTTGCAGCAGCTGTTGCTAAAAAGGAAGCGAGGTCATCTTGAGCCATTGTTTAGCTGAAGAAGCCTGGCAAC
Source organism: Arenaria interpres (assembly GCA_013399435.1). Classification (NCBI taxonomy): domain Eukaryota; kingdom Metazoa; phylum Chordata; class Aves; order Charadriiformes; family Scolopacidae; genus Arenaria; species Arenaria interpres. The sequence continues at coordinate 421 of VXAK01019365.1, forward strand.
TGATTGGCAATACTGCTGTTTCATAGGGCCTGCCTTTTAAGTGATGTTCATCAAGGTGCCTGAATGTTTAGATGAATCACTGAAAGCCTTTTTCCTAACTGGGCATTTCATAGAACTGCAAATGAAATATTATTAAACAGTAGTTGAGACTATTTGGTATTTACGGTACCTGAGACAATACATCATGTGTTATTTCCCCCATTAGCTTTTCTTTCCTGTTCAGCTCAGTTTCTCTGCTAGAGAAATTCTCTGGGGAGAAACCCTTCCATGTGATCATAGCAATTTGAGTGCACTAAGTGTTATCTGTACTGCTTTTTGATAGTCCTTGATAAATTATGCACAGAGCTAATTTCACAGAGACTATAACATTAATAATACGAATTAGTAATTAAGCTTTCAGGATGTCTTAACTAATATATTTTTTCCCATATTTCCCCACACCTGCTGNTTGTATTCTGGAGATACAGGGTGAAGTGCCCTCAGAGAGCAAGTTTGAGGCTTGGGTGTAGTGGCAGTTGAGATCACTTGTCTCCGAAATGTGACTGTCTCTCTCATTATGAATTATGCCTTTCAAATTCAGAGATATTTATTGTGAAACTGAGTGATGGGAGAATATTAAGTCTGATTAGCCCCTGAGAGCAGCTGCTAGTTCTGGCAAGTAATTTTTTTGTATCTGAGAAGAAAAAATTCTGTTCTGGGGTACGGATTCCTCCTCAGGTATTGAGAGGAAAGGTGTTGGAGGCCATTTTCCTTTCAGAAGCCAAAGACTTCCTCTGAAGGCCCACCTAGAGCAAATGATTTTCTTCCTTCTTCCAAGATGTCCCATGGAGTGAGCAGGCATTCCCAGCTGCCTCCATAGACTTGAAACACAGCAGCTAGCTTTCCTGCTGGGGCAGGGGCAATGAGTGCTGCTGAAAAAAATCTTTTGACTCTTTCTTGCTAAGGAGAAGCATCTCATGTTAGAATCAGCTGAGCACGCTGTCTACATTATTGACAGCACAGACATGACAGGTATCATGTCAATGTGCTCCCCTCTCCTCCTTGAATAGTGAAGTGCTATTTTGAATATATTTTGGGAAGGGGGAATATTTTACAACATTGCAAGTGTGTACAGAATTCCTCCTCTTAAACAGATGTTACTGCTCTGATTTATTCTGCTTGACGGGAATGGGTGGAGAAGGGTGTCACTTGTTGCAAGGGAGTAAATGGGTTCAAGCCAGAAATTCGAATTGCCACTGCCTTCCTTTGACCTTTTCTTTCTAGTAGCATATTCCAATAAGTGCTAAAATTAGTCCTGAGGTTTACTTAGGCCTATGCTGACAGCCACATTGAAACTTAGTAATGCTCTAAGGGTTACTCCATAAAGCTCCTTGATACTGAATTATAGAGAATGCAGAGCATAAAATACCGAAGGAACTGGAAATTAAGTTGTCACAAATCAAATCATCGTCTGTTTATAACTGTTAAAGAAAAACAGAGCCTAAGTCTTGCACAATATATATTTTTCGACTTCTGCACAGAGTATTCATAATTTTACTAGGAGCAAGGAAAGCAGCCAGGTACTGCCAAAACGGACTAAAGGTGAATATTAACTCTACCAAAAAATCATCTCTTTTTACTTACTTTAATGATTATCATAACAAATTGTAAATTTCTTTTCCTTTCTTCATTTAAGGAAATGATCTGTCCTTGTAAGTTTTGGTGTTCAGTGTTTACCCCAGCCTGCTCAATGACCTCAGGTAATGTTACCTCCATCGCATGGGTGGAGACGCAAAGGTAGTCAGGCTGCAAAGTCAGCTTAGCAGCCAGGTTTCGTCTGCAGAAGTTCTGGCGTTGTGGTGCATTAGGAGTGCTGTGACAGTGTGCCATATTCCACTGCTTTCCTGCCCAGTTTGCCTCCCCTGAAACTCAGCAGCACACACAGGCTCCAAGTGCCCCTTTCTGGGCTGGCTCTGCTGCCCAGCCAGCCATCAGACTGCACCAGGAGCGGAGCAGATTCCCTTCCAGATTCTCTCTGAACAGGACTGTAAACGTGCCACCAAACCTGGAGCTAAAAGCAGGCCTGTAATGATGACTGAGCTGCGTGGATGGACGAGAGCATGGTCTCCCTGTTCTCTTTTTTGGCTTTCATGGTCTGATCCACGGACCCTTTTCTGGTACGATTTTCGGCGCTCAGCCAGCAGAGTTGCTGTAGGACTCACGTCGAATTTCACAGCTTCAAATGTTTGCAGAGTACCTGCATGGTCAGTACTCTGGGTGTGCATCTAGGAAATTTTGCCTTTGGTGTAGCCATCATAAGTGGCACCCACATCTTCTCCACCTGCGTAGAGAGAAGCAAAACTGGAATAGACTGTGCATTTAACGTAGTCTTAAATTAATTTGTTGTGCTGATGTGTGTTACAAGAGCAAAGATCTTTCATGGTTCAAACAGCCATCCCGTTCCCGAGTGAGGTGCTGTTTTGCTTGGTGTCAGAAATGGTTTGGGCCACTCGTGGTTCTGTTCCTCCCTGAGACGCCCTGGCATCTTGTGTGTCGCAGACTACCTGTCAGCTTCTTTGCACCAAGTCTGCTTCAACAGGGGAGGGCTGGCTGGCTGTCATACTTCTGTGTCTTTTTCAGGACAGGAATCATCACAGATAAGTCTGGTGAAGTCCAGCAGGACACATCCTGGCTGCTGTCCCTCTGCAAGGTGTTGTGCACTCGCACAATCTGTGGTTGACCTGGCAGTTTACAGAATACGCTGCTATATAGAAATATGTTAATGCAAGCATCTGCATCCTGTTTTCTCAGTTTTCCCCTGCTCACTTGAAAACAAGGACAGATAAGCACTGTTTTACCTTATATTGACCTGTGTGCTGGAGTCATGGTGCAGGCAAAGGAAGGAGAAAGTTAGTGAGAGCCTCTTGCCAGAGGGTAGTAAGGTGTGAGTTTTCATTATAGGGCTGGTTGTCTGAGGAAGCCGTGTGAGATTACAGTTCTCCTTGGTGGTATAAGGCTACACAAAAGGCCTGAATTGCAGCTCCCCAGCAAGAGGTGCTATCACTGAGATAATCTGTAGGAGAAAAACAGGCAGTTCATTTTACGATATAGAGTCACCAAGGAAATCTGTAGCAAGGTAAGAAATAGTGCTCAGGGGCATCGGTGCAACAGATACTAAAAGCCTAAAAGTTGCAATTCTGTGATTCGATGAAAGTATCACCCTATTAAATGAGCCCTGAAAATTTCAGCTCTTGGGAATCAGTTACAGCCCATTTAAGAAGTTTAATGCCACTACAGAATCTTTTTAGTTTAATTTGGATTGCAGTTTACTAAAATACTCGTATCCAAGTGTTGTGGGTTAGCACAACACAAATTACAGCTGTAATTACAGCTGTCCCAGCTGTTTCCCTTCCCAACTTGTGTGCCCTCTGCCCACTCACTGACAGGGCAGAGTGAGAAAAGGCTTTGATGTTGTCTAAGTGCTGCTCAGCAATAGCTGAAACATGGGTGTGTTGTCAACATTGTTTTGGTCGCAAATCTGAAACATCACACCATAGCAGCTACTGTGAAGAAAATTAACTATCCCAACCAAACCCAAGAAAATAGCAAAACAGGTAGTAGGATGAGGGAAGGCAAGGTGATAGGGTAGTAACTCTGTAGGGCTTTGCATCATGCATGAAGCCATTAATTTAAATTTATTCTTTCTTACGTATGTATGATGAAGGGCTTCCTGCTAAATCTTGATTAGGTTTCCCAGGAGGGAAATATGCAGGAGAAGGCTTGGGTGAAAAGATATTGTTAGTTTGCAAAGCAGCTTAAAAAGAATACTGCCCAGAAGAAAAGCCAGAAGGAAAATAAAGGATAAGAAAGGTTGTAAAAGAAGGAGGAGCTAAACAGGTTATCTTATAATCCAGGGATAAAAGCGTGACAGAGTTGTGAAATAATTTGTTAGGTTAACTGATATGTTTAGAAAAATAGACCCACCTTTGCAAAACTAGATATTTTCAGGTAAAGGCAGCCAGCTTTAAACGGCTTCTCAGATATGTGTGTTTTTTCTGACAGTTGCTGGCTGTCTAATTTTGCTTTTCTGACACACATCTAAAGGTGGCATGAGTGATAAGGAAGCAGTAACAGGGAAAAACACAAAAAGGAAGCAAATAGATTTGAATGCGAAAAGAGAGAGAATATTTTAAAAAAATTTTAAAAATTTAAAAACAGGGAAAATAGGAAACAAGAAAAAGAGAAAAGAGTATAAAAGAGAAATTACATGGTATTAAAAGCGTTTGCAAACATAAGAAATTACTTAAATGATCTTTGTGCGCTTTCTGACACAAAACGGGGAATAGTGCTGCTGGTGGGGTGAATATTCAAGGTAACAAATGGTTTCCCCCCTCCCCCTGCCCCAAAGGGGCTGAGGATGAGCTGTGGTGGCTTCAGGCTGCAGACACCCCCCGCGGCGGATGGCGAAAGCAGAGCTGTGTCTGGACTGCAGCGGGGAGGCTGAGTGCGGCATGTTTTCAAGTGAGGGAGAACAGTAAAAAAAAAGAGAGCCAGTCCATTGCCAGAAGAAGTGCTGCCCAGTGGCTTTCTGCTTATTTAGTCCTTTTTTTACATTTAAACATTGTGCTGGAGGTTTGGGGTTTTCAGTGACTAATGACCAAACAAAGACGTCTTTAGCACACAGAGTTTCAGCACAGGGCCAGTGCAAATATATTATAGTATGGTTTTATGTTGTTCCCAAGTTAATTATTACGCCATGTGTTTCCTTTGCCGTAACAAAATTGTTCTCTTTTCCCTTCCCTAGAGCTTCTGGGTTTCAGTATTAAAAAAAAAAAAAAAAAATTTACTCCTTCCTTCAGAGTTTTTGTAGAGACCTTACTCTTCTGTGTAAAGATTTAGAGGGTGAGAGGTTTGGGGAGGCAGTTCAAGTGAAGCATTGGTTTATAGGTGGTCTGATGGACAGTGGGGGTTCACAGCTTCATGTTGAGGCAGATCCTCCAATCTGCTGGCTCGCAGCACACACGGGGAGCTGCAGAGTCCCCGTTTCACTGGACAAGCAACTGTAACTCCAGTTGTTCTGCATGAGGGACCATTTAGCTTCCTTGCTTGGTATCAGGCAAGAGTCTGTTTATGTCAAAATTCCTTAATTTAATGGATTCAAAGCAAAGAAATAGAAAACTTTGGGATGGGAGTAGGAACTAAAAAAGGGAGTTTCTTGGCATGAAGAGAATGGGCGTTGAGGACAATTTGGAAAACAGTTTGAGAGAGGGAGGTGGTGGAGAAAGTCATGGGAAAGAGGACATGCACACACAGGGCATATGAAGAAATTTTTGAGGAAAACCAGAAGGATGACTCATGTATGTAGGATGGGAGAGTAAGAATCAATATGCTACTGGGAGACTCTGCTGCACAGGGTGAAGTTTGCTGGAGGACTACCAGATGAGAAAATCAAGAAGGGCTGTGACTTTGCTGCAGAGCTGTTTGACTGGATAAACAGTATGGATCCTATCAAGCCATTGGGGAGGATGATGGAGGAAATTCCCTCTTTAGACTGCCCTGGAATGTCTTCTCCAGGTGGACAGACTTTTGCACCATACATTAAATTTTAATACCAAACCCACATTTATTCTATTTTGTGAACACAGTAAAAAACAACTTTATTCATGCTAGAGAATTTGCATGAGTTACGCTAGTGTATTTGCCAAAATATACAGGCTAAAAGCTGTAAGACTTCTTGGTCTTGGAGTGAATATGTTAAAGTTGTGTTGTTTTTATTAGTGCATTGTTTTAGTATAAACTTAAATTGTATTGCATGTGCCTTTCTGATTATGGAATTGTTTGGGTGGAGGGACTAGCGAAGAGGGGACTGTGAATCAAGGAAGGGATCTAGGGGTTATTGCTGATGTTTATGGAGGAGAATGGGATCAGAGAACCCTTAGAAGTTCGTTGACTTGTGAAATTTCTAATCTAGTGTGCAGGAATGGGCTCAGGAGGAAGACAGATAGATTGCAGGGGGATTGGAACCCAATGATCTTTAAGGTCCCTTCCAACCTGAACCATTCTATGATTCTATGGTAGGTACGTGGATGGATAGATAGATAGATAGATAGATAGATAGAAGTACAATAATTTATTTTCCTGCTACTTCTCTAAACTCTTTTTCTAACCATGAAGACATGCTTTGTCCAAGCTGAATAAACCATAGCCTTACTTAATGGCAGTTTTGCCAAGGTAACTATACAGTGTACATATTGTCTACTGTTATGTGGTGATTGAGGAATAATCATAACTGTCATGAGCAAATTTAATTTACCAAAGTGCTTCTGCAGTTTTAAACAACAACCCTCCTCCAAAACAGATACCCACACAAAAAATCCAATTTAGTAACCTCTGTTCCCTTTCCTGTGTTTCTTAGTGAACAGAGTCTTGCAAAAGTTAAGCAATCACGAAGTTAGAGTTGTAGCTGTCTAAAGTGCACTTCTAATCTGAAAAATCATGTGAAGAAGTGATAGCCTGCAAAACGTTGTTCCGTAAGAAGTTGTGAACACCATCGTATTTGATTCCCTGTTTTGAAGTTGTCTTTAAATATTTTGTCTTTTCTGTCCCTTTTTTTATGAGGACAGCCTTGAAAAGTAGGTTTTGAAATGTTTTTGAGCTTGAGGTGGTCTGAGTAGGTGTGGCTGGGATGTTTTCAGATCTGCTTATGTAGTAGTACACTTCTTAAGCTCCACCACACACAGCACTCATACCACTTGGCACAAACAGCAAGGAGGCTGTGTTACTGGTGTAGCGCTTATGTGGTGACAGCATAAATGTCCCCGTACAAAGGGAGATTAAGGATTGTTTCCTAAACTGTCCTGGCTGTGATGATGCATTAATGCTGCTTAGTGATCAGCTGTGCTTGAGGAAGGGAAGAGGGACAAGCACACTGTTTTTGAAGAGGCTGACAGACTTCAGGCACACAGAAGTATCCTATTAATTCTCACTGTACTGTGACTCACTGATATAATTGGAAACACACTGTGTTTATTTGTATCCCTAAAACTAATGAGCTTAGCTTATGCCTCCTTTAGGAATATTGAGATCCATCTTGTGTTTCAGTGGATCACTGAGGCTAGCATTTTCATGCTTAACATCGTTGTTTGTTTAGAAATGTCATAATTCCCCGCCACATAGCAATTCCCAAATGCAACCACTCATAAATCAATACTGAGCAGTTTGTTTATCTTGGGAGAGAGGCATCAATTCAGCAGGTTAGGAATTTTGCAACATAAGGTTTTTGGAAAATGGTGATTAGCTGTGGCCGCAGCTGTTAATGGGTGAATCAGAGTTGATAGGAATTTTTACTAGGGTTGTTAACTGCATGCAATTTTCGCTTGAAATCAAAGGAGCTTGGAAAGCAGCACCTGTGCTTGGAGTCATGGTGCCCTGCAATCAAATAGTAGTTCCAATAAAAAAATGTTGTTCGCCACGCTGAATTCCTGTTTGCAGGAAATCTCAATGGATCTTGGCTTTCTCCCTGAATGGAACAGGAATGATTTTCAACATTTGAAAATTTTTCCAGACACCCCTTTTAACCATTTCTGAACTGTATTTGTCTTACGATACCATCCTTTTACATCTTACTAGTAAAACTTACAAAATATCTGCCAAGTCACATTCAATGATGTACATCAAAGATGATGTACTATGTTTATTTTTATCATGCATTCTCCTAGTGAAAAACAAGTATGGCAATTGAAGTAAAATACTGCACCGTGAAGACCAGGATCATAAGGAAGTTGATGTTGCTTAGCAAGGCAGGATATTTCAAATGTACCCATTTTGAACAACCAGTCTGAATTAGACTTGTGTGAGAAAATCATGTACAATAAACAGATCTTCACTATTAGATTCTAGTAATATGAGGGTTTACATCAGCATTCAGTGCAGGTTTCTTTCCTCCTTTATATGTTAAAATTTAGAAAATAAAGGTACATTTTTTCAAATTTTCACTTTTCAGAATCGTTTCCACTTTTTGTGATTGAAGCTGATTATGTTGGATGTCAGAACACTCCTTATTTTATAAATATGTGATTTTGAAATGCAATACATTGCAGTGTTTGCTTTAGTGTAATACCACTACTCTACCATAAGAACAGTTTGTTCCCTCAAGATCGAAACAAACAAAATATGGTCTGTATTTACTTCATGGGTTCAACCACAAGAAATTTGATCTTTACTTAATTTACATGTTTTTTCTCCATTTGAAAACATACAACATCCAACACATTCATCTATCTTGTATTAAAATCACTATAAAACATTATTGCTTCTGGATGTAACACCTCAAACTAATAGAAGTGGAGCTTTTTTACTATCTGTATAAAACAATAGCAAAAATCTAATATATTCAAAAGATAAGATTCTTAATTTCAGATGGCAATTAATGTTAGACAAGGAGAAAGGTGCTGAGTTTATGGTTACCGTTATTTGTTTATATAAAACATATATAAAACATTATATCTTGATATCATTCTTTCTATTCCTCCCACTTAGCTTATGAAGGTTGAGGGAGAGGTTACAAGCCAGACCCTTTATCAATTTTGCCATTTTATACCATCTGCAGATGTTTCTCCCTTAGTCTTTGGTAGCAGGAAATGGTGGGATCAGCAAATCCAGAGCACTGACCGTAGAGAATGTGCGTTTCGAAAAAATCAGGCTAGTTTTAACAAAATACAGAGTTGAACTTTTCAGCAGTGTCAACCATTTGGAACTCCACGCGGAATCAAAGGGAGCCGCCAGTCTGTGCCGCTGCACTTTGGGAAGGAAACCCATAAACTGGCCATTTACGTTTCTGAGCGGTTTGGGCAGTATTGATCAAACCATCTTCCTTGACATCCTTGCACGGGACTGTGACAGCAACAATGGAGGCTGAAAGCTAGATCCTGCTGTGAAGCTACAGTAGCTTTATTACTAAGTATTTATTTAACTGAAGTAAGGAGTTAGCGAGTTTCATAAAGGGTCTTGAAAGTGGGATGGGGTAAAGGGGCAGAACCCTGTGATCAGATTTGCCACTGTGGCTCCGTGCATTTTTGTACTCTTTTGTATTCTTTTGGGACCTCTGTAATTCTTGAAGCCTCTTAGATGTTACAATTTGCACAAACTCCTCTAAAGACTGCAAAGATTAGCAAAGACTGACAAAGAATGAGCTAAACAAATCTGCCTGTCTCTTCAGGGTAACCTCAATCACAAGCTCAGCATCGTTTTGAAACCACAGGTCATATCAAACCACAAATCATAACATTCCTAAGTGGTTCAAAATATGGCTGTGTCTGCAAAGACAAGAAGGTCCATAAAAGGCACTTGAACACCTAACTGCTATTGCCGTAAGGTGAGGTTTATAAAGTATCTTTGAGCCTCTGCTTGTAGTGTTCTTTTTTCTAGGTAGCAGTTTCTGTTTCCAAACTGTCATGTTCTCAGGAAAGCAGTCTAAATTAAAGTGCTGTCTGGACACAGAAAAAATCCCTGTCTGTAATGTACCCAGCTGTAGATCAAGGTACTAACAAGAGCCTCTGCCTTAATTAAGGAACTACAGGTCTCCATCTACCCACTTACTTGAATTGTCTTCCAGAGTTCAGAAAACCCAGAATGTCAAACAAGATTTAAAACAAGAAAAAAAGGATTGGGGTGCCTTCCTCCTGCCTGGATTTCACAGCCCATCTTCTTCTCCAGTGGATTTGGAGAACTAGGCTTCTGAGAGTCTATCCACCAAAGCAGAGTAATGCATGTGAAGATAATCACTGGAGGTGCTGAGGAAGGGAACGAGGGTTAAGTATTAAAAAAACCGCAACAACCGATATCTGGGTGGATGTGTCTTCCTGAGCACATAATGTGGGCCAATATACCCTTGTTAACCACTCAGTGACAAGATGCCAACATCCGTGACACCAAAACAGGTGATTCTGGAAGGCGCTGAATGCCCTGAAGCTCCCACTGACCCGCTCCTTTTCAGGGCTCATTAGCACCTGAGCCTTCTGACTTGGGATTTGGTCCATTGCCAAATGGATTGGCAGTTGTGAAGGCAACCAAAACATAGGTTGGTTGGAGTGTCAAACAGGTACATCATATTTTGGGAAGGGTAAAGGTGTACTAATATTTCTAGTCCTAAATTAGTCTGAATAGATCTAAACCAATTTATTCCAGCTGCAAGGGGAATGCAGACAGCTGCATGATATTCTCAGATTTCCTGTTAAATAGAGGTAAACGAATGACTGCAAAAGGGAGAAGTTATCTGTCTGGGGGTTTTTAAGGGTGGGGATGGAGTTACATGTTGCAACAGGGACATTTTTTCCTGTTGAAACTTACTCGGAATTTGTTAGAGTATTTGTCTCCTGCTTCCCACACAGCCGGACACCTGTGAGGTCTCCTGCAGCTGGAGTGATCATCCATTCTTATCTGGTCAGCTTTGGCTGAGCGTTACCTTTGAGCAGCAGTATCCCATGACAGCTTCATCTAATGCACAACGAGAAAAAGAGAACCCATATTAGAATGCAGTTCCTCAAGATTTGCCTAGTTCGGAAGATGCTGTTAGAATAGTTATGTTCCATGCGCTTGCTGAAACACGGTAAGTAAACCAGAAGGGAGGACAAGTTATTCCACAAGCAGCAGAACTAATGAAGCCGGATTTCCTCCAAATCTGTGTGTTCTGTCACCCAACACCTCTCCCTGCAATAAGCCAGTTTCCCTTCCAGTATCCCATGAGATCTGCATCTCAGTAACTTGAGATCTTCCTGTGCTGGCAGTGTTTCCAGTTCAGCACTTGCCTCTATGTCTGTGTCTTCTTTTTTTTCACCCTGTGTTTCTGAGGTGAGGGGAGAAACACAAGCTGGAGTGAGGAATGAGCTAATGATCTAGGCAGTGCCACGTGCCGAGGTAAACTCGGTAAGTTTACCAGATTTTATTTGTCTGTAGATATGCAACATCTGGGTAATTAAATATCTTTGAGATGTCTAGTTTTGCCACACAGGCTGAAATGGATCAACAGGTTCAAAAGAGAGAAGAAGGAGGGACTGAAAAAGCTTTCTTCTTTGGACAGGTATGCTGAGAACACTAGTAAGAATATCTGCCACTGATAGGTGTAGCATAAGCTATTTGAGACATTTGGATGGTATGTGATGATTGTAGCATAGAAACACAGAAAAATTAAAAAAAATAGTTGTCTACTAGAGTTGGGCAATTCAAAGGGTATGAAGTTTAGCATAAAAGCCTGCAGGCTGCTCTCTTGTGCCATTGAGCTGGAGGGCTCATTTGTAAATCAGTAAATTGACTCGGTGTCTGCTCTTAGTTCCTGAGTCTTAATTACATGTTGTATAAAGAACAAAATTCATGCTCTACAGATCCTTTTATTGAAGTTTTTGCCCTCTTTAATAGAGTAACCAAAACTATCTCTGACTTCTCATATGAGCTATTATTTAGGATTGGAGAAGTGTATTTAGGGTTTGGAAAGTTTTTTTTGTTTTCCATCACCCAGACACGCCAAGTGTATTCTAATAAATAACCACTGGTATATGCAGTCATTAAAAAAAAATTCTAATAGATTGTGTTTATGCGAGTTGTGATGTCATAACCACATTGCGAATGTTATTATCATAAGATCTTCATCTACAGAGGAAAAAGAGAAGGGTGCTTTAACCCTTACATGAGTACTAGTCCTGATTCTGCTTGTATGAATGAATGTATTTCCTCCTATTCTCTGTAATTTTTGCTGTCACTGTGGATCTTCACATAAGAAAATATTTCATTTGAAGTCCTTTCTAGTGTTTCTTGCTAGGATTTAAATTTTACCTCCTATTTTATATAATCCACATCACAATAAGTGATGTAACTTGATTACTCTCAAGAGGCCTTCTCGTATTGATCACATTGGGAGAACTTTCTTCATGTGGCTATGGCAATTATATTAAAGTCTCAAGAAAGAAGACTGTATGCTTATAACAGTGGCCATTTTAACTAGATCCAAAAGTATAAGCTATTCAGTACAAGTAAATATCATGTAACATGGAAACGTAAAAATTACTTACTTGAAAAAATCAAAATTATATATGCATTTCTTACAGCTCGCAAAATAACTTTTTATGATTGCTGTTGCAGCAGTTACTGATAAAATGTATTTCTGATTTGGTTGCTTGTTTCTGTCAAACTTAATAGACAGCCCTTTGCCATCAAAGGAGGTCAAAAGTACGGAGAGTTTGGCAAGTGGATGAACCATCCATGTCCGTTGTGCCATTTTAGTAGCCTTTAGTAGCTGTCACCTCTACTCATTTTTACCTTGACTTACCTGCCTGGAGAGGGGCAGCCACTTGCTCTGTCCACATCATAAGATGCTCTTCAGAACCAGATAGATTTTACCATAGCACGTGACATTATTCCTCTGGAAAGTCTCTGTCTAAGTTTCGTCATTTGTGTGTCAGATTGCAAGATTCATCATCAGTCTGATGATCTGTGCTGCCTGGTTGTGCCAGGGTGTCTCCTGCCTCTCTTCTCCAGTCTTGGGAGGATTCAGCTTTAGCAATCCATTAAAAAGTGCAAGGGTAAGGCAGAAAAGCCAGAAGAAAAAGTGGAAAAGAGAGAGGGCTCCTGAGAGGAGAATCAGAGACAAGTGCAGTACAGAAAGCACGAACACGTAATTCAAGACAACAACCTTGTGCTGCTCCTCAGTTTTTTATAGGACCTGGAGCATGCCAATATGCCCTCAAACAGTATCTCTGCTTTTCCATGATCCCAGCACATAAGAAGGAGTTGCTGGCCTGTGAAATACAGTCTGCCCTATAACTGTATGGCTTAGCTACGTGTTGAGGGGTTTGGCTACATTGGTTACTGAACAACAAGGACATAACTTAAATTTTGGACTAAGCTTTCTCCCCAAGACTCGGTTCCTGCAATTTCCTGTCTGCAAAGCCTCCTGCTGCCTTTGACCACAGCCCTACGCTCACCTATCAAACCCAGATGCATTAACTGCAGGATCACTGAACCCAAAGGAACATCTTGTCGTTCCTGGCATTACAACCGTATGAATCTGATAACTAGGTGAGCCATTTTACTGGAGCAGTTTTTAGGTGTTTTTTTTCTGAATCTTCACATCTGTCCTGTGACATCCATTGTAAGCAACACCAAGTTAATACGTAGAGAACCAAATGGTGGGCCTTCTTCAGATGTTCCTATGGCTGTATATGCTGTATAGTCTTTCTGAATTTGGGTTTGCAACTGGTGTATTTAAATATATCTAAGACTAGGGTAAAGGTTTCTCTGTTAAACAGCCTAAGAAGACAAATGCTAAAGTAGTAAAATGCTGAAGTGCATAGGGCTGGGACCAAGTGTCTCCAAACACACAGTAAAGTCAGAATTGTGTCTCCACTGACGGCTGTGTTTTTCTTACCGTGTGCTGGCGAAGTGTCTGTGCCTGTTTCAGCACATCCTGTCTCTTGATCAAAAGAAAAAACTTACTATGGTCTATATATTGTGCAGAAGTCCTCCCAACCATTCCATAAATCCTTTACATTTTTTCATAGGCAGATGGTTTACATTTTCCATTCTCTGTTATATCTGCATTGGGATAAAGTCTTTTATCTTACAGTGACTTCAATTGAAAAATAAACACCCATTCATTACACCATGTTTCTTCAGTTGAGAAAGATTCTGCAAATGCTCTTTAAGCTTAGTACCTCTGCCTTAGAAATCTTAGGGAGATATAAACCTCTTTGACATGAAGTATTCATTGTAGGCTCTGTAACACCATACAATAAGTTAAGAATCAATGATAATTTATGTAGGATTCCTGCAGTGCTTCCTGGCCAAAGACTTCAAAAGTGGAGGATAGTAATTTTTCTTGACTTGTCCGGGCTCAGGAGAAATAGCAATATTGATGAGGCTAAGAAAAAGGTGGTTCGATTCCTTTCCCATCTGCTCCTCTGAGAACGCTTTCTTGCTTTAACGTTATTATAACTGACAAATGTCTTCTTTGACCACTCCTGCCCAGAAGAAGTGGGTGTGACCCCCATGCAAATAATTCATCTGTTAATTCAATAGAGTCTAAACAAAAAGTTTAGGAGGCAAAGTCATACCACTTGAACTAATTTGACTTTATCCTAATGTTCTTAATAGGAATCCAGTTTTGTTATGTTAACTTGGAGTTTGCTCTGGCTTGTCAGCTGTCGGACTTCTAGATTTCAAGTGGGAAGAGTACCATGCCATATGGTCCTCAGAGAGTGATACTGTACAGGCATTGACAGTATTTATGTGGACTTTAGGGATGCAAATAATTCATTGAATAAGATTGGAAAGGGCACAATCAACATTTCATCATTGCTTCCCTTCTTCCTCCGTCTCTGTTTCTTCTTTAAGGCGATGGGGGATTTCATATTCCTTCCCATTGCTCTCACAGACCATAACATTGGCTCAGCGCAGGAGGGGTGGAACAGCTGCATGGGGGCAGGAATAAACAGGCAAGACTGAAGGAGGATGGGAAAGTTTAAAACCAGTGTTGCCACTAGAGACGTGTAAGATGAAATTGCATCCTCCTTGATACCACAGCGCTGAAGATTTGCTAACATACCAAAAGTCACGTGGTGACATTCTTGCCTGTGTGTATCACAACCCCAGAAAGCACAGAGCTGGCTGCAGCAATAAATCCAATTGGTGAAAAATTCCAGCATTTCTACATATTTTTTCATTTTGCTTTAATTGAAGATTTTTTGCTGAACTTTAAATGCTTCACTTTGAATTTAGAGCTTTGTAGATTTTTTTTATTCCTTATTTTTATAGTGTATGTTCTTAAAGTTATAATTTTATTATATATCTGTTCATAATTACTTTTGTTATTAGAATTACAGTAGGTATTTTGGTAACGAGCATATTAAATTTTACTCAGTAGTTTAATTACAGAGGTTAGGAAATTATATTCAGGTATTTTGTTGTTCACCGTTTCATTACTGATATTTAAAAAAGTAATACAAAGAAAATGACTGCATAAAATTGAAATGTGAACAATTTAAAATACATTTCCAAATCAAAATAATTTCAAAATTACACAGTCCAATACTTTTGAAATGTTTTACTTCATATTAACTCAAAGTGTCATTTTCATATATTTCAGTGAAGTTAATGTTTCCTGTTTGCTGATGAAGATATGCACGTATGCTTCCACTGCAATGTAGCAAGATTCGCCTCAGTAGGTGTGCTAAAAGCTGTACCTATGAACTTCTATTTACAGTTGGCAAGAGTAAAGCCAAGGATTCAACCTCAAGCATCCCATCTCTGTTTTGAGAGGCTCATGAAGAGTGGGTAAGGAAACAATAGAATACAAATAAATAAAAAATAGAAGAAAAGGCTGCAATATCAGCATGCTAGATGCAAGCCCCTAGTATTGTTCTGCTACTTACAGCCTGTATGGCTGAGCTATTTTGTACTTATGTTTTTTGCTGGAACCCAGCAAGCTCTCCACTCACACAGCTTTTCTTCATTTCGCCAGATGGTCCCACAGGATTGCACGGTCAAGATCTGATTTCTGAGGCTATTGGAAGGGGTGGTCCTTTCTGTGTGACGGCACACTCTATGTGTGCATTTTCTGATACTGCAGTCTTTTTGTTGTGGTAGTCAATTTTTACACAAAAGAGAAGAGGTAAGGTACTTTCGGAAGCAACGACAAGAATTTTCTAGGTTAACTAGAAAGGAGTGTGTTTGCATGAAGTCTTTAGCATAAAAGATGAAACATTCGGCCTTTACTAATTTCTCTTTTGATTTTGAGGTAACAATCTTTCTACACACATTAAAACACATAATGTAAATTAGTGAGCAGATGTTCACAATTTCCTTTCTCTTTCTTTCTCTTTTTTTTTGCCCCACCCCTCCTGTTGAAAATCTATTGTTCCAGTTCTCTGATTGTTTGTACCATTCCTGGAATTCTTTTTTTTTAACTTAGAAATGCCAGAAATGTTGTCTTGCTGCTTGTCTGCTTATTTCTTTTGCAATTGCAAACAAAGGCGCTTTGCTGACAGTATTTACAGTACAGAATAAGAGAATCTTTAAGGGCCTGTAACCAGTGGTGTATGTTCACATTAAATGTTTTTCTTTTAACTTATCAAGTGTGTGCAAAAGATGTGGCATTTTGTAAAGGTATCCTGACATCTGTTTCAGGATCAGCCAGCAGAAAAGTAATAATGGATATATACTTGCGGCAGTGCGACTCTAAGCTTTTTAAAAGTGGTTATCAGAAATTTATGCTGTCTCAATTGGCAATATCTATGACATTCCTTGATTAGAGATACATGGACACCTTTCTTTTACATATAAAATCAATACTTCATAGTGCCTTCACTCTGTACTTCTTTCCTATTCCAAATTCCTTCCTCAGTTCCCACCACAGTACCTCTTTGCCCTTCTGCTAATTTCAGGAAAGCTTCTTTGTTTGGCAGAACAGTCATGGCAATGGCAAGTGTTAGTGTGGCAAACCACTATACCAGCCACACCAGGTACCCTCAGATTTCTGCACGTGAGGCATTTGCGTGTGATTAGATACTGTTTCTGTGGCAGGCTTGATAGTAGATGGGGCAATAGGCTTGTTTTGGTTCCTGAGGCCTGCTGGTTGCTTCAGACTGCTGGTGAGTATCCTTATTTCACAACTGCTAGATAGATGCTTGGCTGATAAAGATTTTGAGTTGCTTCCTGGTACCAGATGTATAAGCAACAATCTAATGAGAGTTCAGGCAAGGAGCACTGATGGTTGTGCAAGTGGAAGATGTCTCCTAGATGAACTTTAAGCTTGGCCCTATCGTCCATTGAGCAGTGAGGTGCTGGGGTTGTGAAGAACCTGAAACAAACCTCTCTGATGGCAGTAAGTGATGCAGCATAGCAACAGATGTGGCAGTAACAACAAATGGAGTGGTTGGGCAACACTCAGCTTGGTTGCAATTTCCAAAGGACACTCATAACATTAAAATGAAGTCACCATTCCCCATGGTGAAGTCTTCAGTTCTTGCCTATTATGATCACACCACTTTGTTTAGGGATAACACAATGAATTCGGTGAGAGTACTGAGATAATTCTTGGAATGCATTCCAAGCTTCATTATTTCTGCTACATACAATCCACAATAGGGAACCATCAAGATATTTGAAGTGATCCCAGATTGTGACTTTATGATACAATGTTTATGCAACTGGACTATCTGTTACGTGAGTGACAGAGAAGAATGGTAACAGAAGCGGCATGCTGGCAGGGATTTGGCACAATTACTTTTTTTAAAAAAGAAAATTGTGTTAACTAAACTTTGAAAATATTCCCAGTTTGAGAAATAAAAACCATCAAAGTGAATATATGCAGTTGTTCTATTCAGAGATAGAGTCCTGTGTAGCTGCATTTGGTCCAACAGGTTTGTTTGGGTTATTTCTCCCAATATTCCTTTGAAAAATTACTCATTGTCTAAGAA
The DNA here is from genome assembly GCA_013399435.1 of Arenaria interpres. Classification (NCBI taxonomy): domain Eukaryota; kingdom Metazoa; phylum Chordata; class Aves; order Charadriiformes; family Scolopacidae; genus Arenaria; species Arenaria interpres. Next base: position 17,865 of record VXAK01019365.1, read on the forward strand.
GATTCTCTAGCAATAGGATTGATCCCATAATGTACAAAATGTGAACAGAGGGAAGTGAAGAAACTGAGAATGGAGTAAAACACTGTAACTTGGTGTGCATTATCATTCAAACAGAACTATTTAAGGGAAACAATTACAAAGGGGAAAGAAAGTGACATATATCAGGAGGGGTAGCTCCTGAAAGGGTAATGGAGGGGGTAAGATGAGGGCAGATCTTTCTTCAGAAGGTGTATTGTCCGTTGTGCTCTATGTTGCTCCTTCCATTTGACAACACCTTTCTGGCCCTGAAAAGCAGTGGTTAAACACCGTACACCCATATAATGCCATATTAATTGCACTGCTGTCTATACTTGTTTCCTGACTAGTCTGCACCCACTCTATATCTTATGACAGCATTGGCCAGGGATTATGATCCAGAGACTTGTGGAAAGAACCAGTTCATGTGAGGTCTGAGTTTTGCCCTTTGTGCTTCCCAAATCCAAGTGGAGACAAGCTGTTAAGGTTCAACATCTGAGATTTCTATGTATTTTTAGAGGAGATTGGAAAGATTATTGTAAAGGGTTGGGTTCTAATGTACTCTTGTTTGTATACAACTTTAAGAAAGAAAATACTCACAGCCCTAACAACAAAAATATGAAGACAGGGACAAAGATGAAGGAGAATAGAGCCAAATTTAGCAGAAGCGTCAAAGGTTGCACTTGAGATTATTAGTGTTTTGCGAAGTCATCCATCCTGGGTGTTGAAGAAACATCTGTAATGGCTGGTCCACATCAAGCGAGTATGATGCCAGTAAACAAACCCAGAGCAGAGAAACTGGAGTTTTTCAGATAAAGGCTCATGGATCAGGTAATCGTGATTCTTCAGCTCCACCTCTGAGTTTTGTGAATCCCAAAGATCTCTTCACACAAACATGGAGTTAACGGTCCCTTTGAAGAGTTCATAACAAGCTGTCTGCCTGAACAAGTTCTCAGGGCCTAACTCCTGCGTCAGCAACACACAAAAGTGAGCAGAGAGAAAAGATTGGTGGGCAAAAGGGATGAATAAAGCACAAAATTATTATTTCTGACCACTGCTTTTTCATCCTCTGCAGGATGAATGTTCTTGCATGTCAGTATAGAGCAGAAATTAATCTGATAGAGTAAATGGGATACATATGTCTAAATGAATAAAGACAAGAAAGGTAATACCCTTTGTTCAATGCAGGTGAGACGCCTCAACCTTTGTTTGTGCAATGCTTGGGGCAAATGTTAGCTGAATGTGCTTTGATGTAACCCATGCAAAATAGGGGTGTCCCAACTATACATGTTGTGGTCATCTTTACTTTGAAATATGTTATCTCTGGTTTGATCAAAATGCAGAGGAAGCAATGGGAGTATCAGCAAAATATGAGTGACATTACTTTACACAGTGATCTCCAAAAATTTGCTGCAGTATCCAGGCAGTGCTGGTGTCACCTTTTTGCCAGCCCTGGAATGGCTTTCTTGCTTTCCACAATTAATGCCAAAATTATTCTATGTTTCTTATACTTTCACTTTCCTTGTTACTCATTCTCCTGCATTTTGAAAAGTCTTGCCTTATGGAAAAATACCCTGTCAAGGCTTAAGGTAGCTATAAACTCAAGATGGTGCTGAGATGTGAAGCCACGTACTCTCTATGCTGAGCTTCATCTTTGTGTATCAACCACAGCGGGGAAAAAAGCCTTTGCTGTGAAGTGTCTGTTTATAACCTCTGAGATGCCATTAGCTGAAGCAGAGTAGGGAACGGTAGCCATTTGAAAGGGACAGAGAACACTTTGCTATATTACGGAAATAAACACTTCAGAGTTCACATTTTATTGGCACAGGCCACTATTTTGAAGACATGGTAAGGGAAGAAGTCATGCAATGAGGGACTGAGGGAATATTAAATGAGTGGATGGATTGAGGGGGTGCTTGAAAGGAGTAATCAAAACCAGGAGGGCTTGATACTTCAGAAAAGGAAATACTACAAACCACAGACTGTTCGTCCTGTACATCATTTTGACTGTCCATAAAATGGGTGTGGGGTTGGTAATAAAAACTGAGCTTGCTTGAAAAGCATCCAATAGCTTCCCATGAGGTCCCCAGAACAAAAGTTATTTAAAAATTCCTTTTTGTAAATGAGCCCATGATAATCCTGGTATAGTAATGTTGGACATCTGCTTGGGCTTTGTGGTTTATCTCTTCCTCAGGGTCAGCTTTAGAGGGTAGGATATGGATCTTGTGGGATCCAGGTTTTAAGTTCTGGTTAAAATTGCACTTGTGATTGCAGCATTACTTTGTTCCCTCCAGGAGTGACCCCAGGGAAGAAAATAAGACCCATTCATGATGTTAGGGGCAGGAATTGGGAATCCGCATGTATGTTCGATTGTTGTCCATTATTGTTCTTATGCCCTTTCTTTTTTCACAGAACTTGCCTGGAAAGGCCTCCACCCATTTCTTCGTATTTCCATGTACTTCTCTAGATCTAGGCATTACAGTGATGCTGTTAAGATAGGATGTGATCCTCTCCTTTCCCCAAACTGTAAGGAAATAAATGATCCGTGCCTGCTCCCTCCAGAATCAGATGTGACTGGTGTAAGGCCAAGAGTGGATCTATGATGCTAGTAATAAATCCTTGAGAAAGAGGCAGATCTAGTGGTGAGATGGTATTTAAAGATGGACATGACACTGAGTCAGCATAATACCACAGCAGTAAAGGGAGCATAGAGAACCAAAGTGATTCCTTCAAGGTATGAATGAAACCAGTTTGGGACATCTGTGAGAAAAGTGCCTTAAGGAGGACAGTTCAAAAAAAATACACGAAACATTTTTGTCTCTAAGTAACTGAATGGATTATCCAATTTCCCAGAAGTCACTAGCTGACAATTTAAAAGGTAACAGTGGTATGTGATGTAGACAAACCGTAAGAGAAAGGCAGGTGGCTGTCATGGTTTGACCCCAGCTAACAACTAAGCATCACACAGATGCTCGCTCACTCTCCCCACAGTAAGATGGGGGAGAGAATCAGAAG
>VXAK01019376.1:0-18370 GCA_013399435.1 Arenaria interpres
TTACTGTGAGAGTGGTAGAGCACATGTGAGAGTGGCATATTTGGGGTGCAGCCCCCGCAGTGGACAGCCCTGCCTAGGGACCTGGGAGCAACTCCAAATTCATATCACAGCAGTGTCACTCCCTGCTTGAAATATGGTCATTTTTAGGTCTCATGAGGGCTGAAAACCTTGGGATAACCCTCCTGCTCTGTGAACCTCTCCATCTCTGAGTCCAGTCTCTTTGGGAAGCTACACATCTCCTTGTATACCCACCCGACCGCCCAAAGATGCCACCTAAAAGCCCACAGGAGATGAACCAGTGGGGGTCTTTGCCCGTGTCGAGGTCACACAAGCGTCCCCGGGGCCAGCCCTGAGGGCACAAGGGCTTTCCGAGAACCTGGAGATGCGCTGGCATTCCCAATCTTCGGGCCCCATCTTGTGGCAAGCACATCTCACGGCAAGCCCTGGCCAGGGGACAGTCCCCAGGGGTGCAGGACCCTGCCTGGGGCTGGTCTGGGGCTGTGAGTTGCTGAGTTATTTCCCATGGTGATGGGAGTGTGGAGGGGCCAAGGAGGCTGGGGAAGTCCTTGGGCAGCCGTTGTGGAACAGGATGGCTCCTGAGAGTCTCTGTGGACATCTGTGTCTTTGGGCCACCGCTGGGGATGGAGGCTGTGCCTCACTGCGTGAGGGGCTGCTGGGTGGGGAAGTGTCCTCAGACCCATCCAACATCAAATCAACTCCCTGTGTCCCCAGGAGCCGTCACTCTGGACCTGTTCTTCTGCCACTGAGCCACTGTCCCTGAAACTGCCGTCATATTAACGCCTCCCCTGGCTGTCCCTTGGAAAGGGAGATGGGGGCAGGTTGTACTGGCAAGATTTGAGGGAGCTCCTCGATTTCCACATCCTTGCCTCACTCCATGGAGCTCCCCAAGGCAAAAACCATCCCCTTAACTCTGCCCCATGTCCAGAAGGACCTGCAGCGGCCACCACATGACCCAAGCAGTGTTGGCAAAGTTGTCCCTGCAGGATGAGGCAGGAGAACCCTTCCGAAGCACGCAACCCCCATGCAAGGGCAATTTGGGCCCCCAAAACTCACCTTCCTTCAGTCCCAAATCAGACATTTAAAGCCTGGAGTTTTGGCTTTTAAAGCCTGGAATTGTTTTTTCCTTACAAAAGCTTAACAGGACAAACACCTTTCTTCCACCCCAATGCCTCACCCTTTACAGCTGCCTTTCAGCCCCAGAAGAAGCACACACACACACCCCCAAAACCTGCAACCCCCTTGCAGCTCCTGTTAGCAGGATGGGGCGCTCGGGGCATGAATTTAGAAATGACCGAATTTCTTGCCCTTGCCTGCAGCCCCCGCTCTCCCAGGGGACGATCTTTGGCCCCGAGCTGCTGGATGGAGAATGGGAAGGTCTCTGAAAGCCTTTGCCAGGGCTGCTGGCAGCGAACTGAGCTGCTTTGAGCTGCCGCTGCCCTCTCCGGAGCTCCTGGAGCAGCATCTCCACGTCGCCTCTCCCCGACAGCTATTTCACCGCTGCCTGAAACGGCTTTTTCTGCTCAGCAAAACTCTTTGGGGACCTCGGCCGAGCGAGGGGAAAGGCAGAGCAAGGGGGCAAGGGGACTGAAACACATCCGCACCCAGCACCTGCTTTGCTGGTCCTCGGCTGTGGGGTGGATATCCTGGCAAAGAAAGTAAAAATCAAGGCAAAGCAGCAAAAAAAATGCAGTGTCCGGTTGCGCCGTTGGACAAAATGAGCTGATATTTTGGGGTTTGTTTTTTTTTTTGCATGGGGTTTTTGTGCCATGGTATGCCATAAAGTGTTGTGCTTTGGGTTTTTTTGGTTTTTTTTTGGAGCAGAAAGCAAGCTGGAATTGGGTTTTGCTCCCACCCCCCCTAAAAAAAAAGCAGGAAAAGAAGAAAAGCCACCTGGGGTGGATCTGAGGAAGTCGGAGTTAAATCTGCTGCTGCCGGAGGGTGACCTGTGGGTGCCTGTTCGCTGAGGGTGGAAATTAGCAGGATGCCCGTGACAAATTTTACAGGCATTATATCGAGATGCTGGCGACAGCCAGGGCAGGACCATCTGTGTCGGCTGAAGATCTGCCTCTCGGCTTTAACGGAGAAAAGTAAATCGTGCCGGCAAGGCAGCTCCGGCAAACTGGGGACAAAGCAAAGGATATCTCGGGCTGCTCGGCAGCAGAGGCACTGGATTAAGCTAATATTTTTCCCCGTCAAAAAGTAAGTCCGGAACAAAATAACACTGTGGATGAGACCTGTAGACTTTTTAAACTCTTTCTGTCTGATGCCGCCTCCACTTTCCCAATGAATCTTTCCCGATGATGTTGATTCCCAGGGCTCCAAAATTCAAGCTACCCCTGTGGGGACGGGGCTGTGACCTCCTCTCCTCCCCATCCCTTTAACCACAGCAGTGATTTGTCTCCCCACTTTTCGATTTTCCTAAGCTTTCCAAACCCTACCCGTGCTGCCCAGCCTGATCTGCCTCCAAAAATTGTTATAATAATAAAAACCCCAATATTTCTTTGGTTAAGAGGGAGGGTGGGGGGAGTCTTTTAACGCAGTATGAACTGCTTTTCCCTCTCCTGCCTTTCTCTTTTCTTGCAGAGAAACGTGGGACCTGATCTCCCAAGGAAAGCACTGAAATATTTAAAGTTTGTGCAAATGAAGCCGGTTGCTGGTTAATAAATGAAATCCAGGCACTCACCTGGTAGTCGGCGGTGGTCGGGGTGGGAAGGGGTTGCTGCAGTCTCACTCCGAGGAGAGAGGCATCAGGCGCGTTCCCCTGAACTTCTGCACCCTCGCTTTTCTTTTATTGTTATTAAGAGGGCTGTGATAGTTTTTTCTCTCTATGGAAACGCTTTTTCCCCTCCCTCGTGTATATATAAAAATGAGCGATCACGGGGTTTGAGTCGTAACTCCAGACGTGGAGCCTTCGTTTGGGCATGATTTCATTAAAATGAAATCAGAGGGAGCTGGCAACGTCACGGGGCTGCGGTGCCTCTCCCCGTTCAGAAGGAAAAAAAAAAAGGGGGGGGGGAAAGAATGAGATGTCCGAACCCGACAGCCTGGTGAGTGTCACCCAAAAATTGGGTTGTCACCAGGACTGGGACTTCTCAGGATCACACAGACACGCTTTCCCCCTGCTCCTCCATGTAGCCAGGTACCCAGTGCAAGGGTATTTTAAATGCAAAAAGGTTTTTATGCCTCCTGAGGATGCCTGTTGGGGATTTCTGCATTGATTAACAGTGTTACCCCAATTAATGTGTTTTTATTTGAAGAGGGGGCTGGTGCAGCAGCATCTCGGCAGGGTTTTGCCCCAGGACAGTGCTCATAACCCCCACCCGCAGCGGGTACGGGCTTGTCCCACTCACACTGCTCTGCCCTCTGCCTGGTTTCCCATCGCTGGGGAGGGTTTTCTCCTCCCAGGCAGGCAGGGAAACCTCTGGAAGACTGAAATTTGGGGGACCTTCTTTCAGGATGGGGTAGCACGGTCTCAGGTGCAGCATTTGAAGGGGGGGGAGGAGGGATAAGGATGATGTGCATCTCGAAAAAGAACACATTCAAATTCCCCAAAGGCACTGAGGACCAGCAGAATTAAGTCGGATTGCCCCAAGACAGCAGCCAGGCCGGAAAATCCTCCAGTTTGGGGCCCCAGGATCACTCTGGTCTCAGTGTGGTCAGAGAGAGGTCTCCTGCCATGCCCCATGGTGCTAGTTTGCAAGCAAAAGTGCTTTGTGCTACAAAGAGGATGGGGATGGAGATCTCCCTGCTGGAAACAGGGGTTGCTCCATGTGATCCTGCGCTGAGACACCCGAAGGAGTCAGGTCTCTGGTGGAGGGTCCCTCCAATGGCCACCGCAGATTTGCAGCCGGGCCGGAGGCTTCTGGTGGCCCCAGGACCCTCTCAGCCCTGCCTGCTTCTCAGAGTTCCTCTCTGAAACCTGCTTTGAAATGTCACCATCACCTTCTTCTATCAAAGGGTTGGTGGGGTGCAGTTATCCCTGGGAAGGGACAAATCCTACCAAAGGTGGGAAAAACCCTCTGAGCCTCCCACCAAAAGGTAACAGCAGCCAGCAGTGACCCTGCATGGGCTCTGAGTTAGGATGGGGAGATGTTCTTGCTCTTGGAACACACCAGTGATGGTCACAGTGGCTCCTTTGGAGAAAAGGAGCCATGGCTGCATATTCTTGGATGAGCATCTTTGAGCTTCTCACCCAGCCCCTGAAGATGCTGGCTGTTGTCTGAGAGGCAGTGACCAGTGATGCTGAGAGTTCTCCTTTGGCTTCAGTCCTCTGTTTTCCCCTTAATCACCTCCAGCTGTTGGCTGAGACACATCGGGTTCCACCGCTCCAGCAGTTCGCTCCTCTTTCATTTTTGTTTGAAGCTTTCATCTCCTGGACCGATATTTTCTTTACCCCTCCTTCACTGAGACCTGGAAGGTGGTTTGGTTACCCGGATTTTTGGAGCCTTTGGTCATAATTTTGGGCAAGCAAACCCACTTGCAGACTTCAACCCAAAGAGCTGGCTGAGTTAGAGGGACTTCTTCCCAGCAAGAGTGAGGAAAATCACCACCTGGCCTGCAGTTCTCGCTCCTCTCTCTGGCAAACACTCATGGGCTCACTTGTTGCGGAGGGACCAAGTCCTTCTTCTTCACAGTGAGGGTGACAGAGCCCTGGAACAGGCTGCCCAGGGAGGTCGTGGAGTCCCCTTCTTTGGAGATTTTCAAGACCCACCTGGATGCAGTCCTGAGTAGCATGCTCTAGCTCTGGGCAATCCTGCTTCGGCAGGGGAGTTGGACTAGATGATCTCTATGGTCCCTTTCAACTCCAAAAAATTCAGTGAAATTCAGTGACCAGCTTTCTCTAAGGGCTGCATGGTCCCTGGAGCTGATGAAACCCCTGAGCTCATGCTCTGCAGTAAGAAAGCAGTAATAGATGAGATCTATTTCCAACCCGTCCCCCACAGTGGAAGTCCATTAAAGATGAATTCCGCCTGTGCTCATTGTGGATGCGCAAGTGCTGATTCTCAGCAACCTTCGGCTTCCCCCAGCTTGGATCGTGTTCCACCTTTTCTTGACCACCACAGGGTAAGAAAGGTTTAAGTCAGCACTGTTACCTGGCAGCTTAATTAGTGTTGGTGGACCAAGTGACATCACAGGGCAAAGCCTGAAGCTTGGCAGAAGGTATCTAAAGCTTTTGAAAACATATGCAATTCCTTTGGTGGCGCTAAGCTCCACTCAGGATGTCAAACCATTCGGGTTTGACTCAACCCATGGATGAATGGTGGACAGTGAGGGCTTTGCCGGCATTTCTCTCCCGTTGTGCCTCCTTGGAGAGATGTGTTTTCCATTCTTTTGCTCCTCGCAGGCTGCAGATTTTGACTGTCGTCTTTGCAGAAAGCTCAGAAGACCTTTGGACCCTGTTTAGCTCTGACCACTGATAGCCCTGCATGCTTCAGAGTAGGTTAGGGACTCACCTCCTTGATTTTGTTGGTCTAGGGATGGAAGAAGGGGGTTCAGCATGGAAATACATGTGGGATGGAGCCTCTGGGTGCTGACCTGGCCAAGGGGTACTTTATGAAAGGTGTGTGGGCACTTAGAAAATGGATTCCTCTCCGCCTACTGCAGGGGGATGATGCCATCCCTGCTTTGGCATTGAATCCCACTGGGGTTGTGAAGCACTTTAAAAGAGCTTGGAGAAACATTGAAAATATCTCCAGTGACTTTTTGGACTCAGTTGTCACCTGCTCAGAGGAGATCAGCCGAGGAATACGAATGTGGAAAGGTTATTGCTTCTGGCACGGAGCATGGGCTCGGCATCCCCGGGCTCCAAAGGTTGGGCAAAACTGGTGCCCCAAAAATCAAGGCCTGGTGCAGCCCTCTGATGCAAGGACCTGGTCTCCCAGATCACCTCCAGGAATTTCAGGTCTTCAGGCCAAAACTGAAGCCCTGCTATTGCCAAAATCACGGGCAACCTGTGATTCAGGTACTAGGGGAAGGGAAAGTAGGTTAGGGGAAGGTGTGATGTCAAAGTAGATTAATTAAGCTTTCCCAAAGCCCCCTCTCTCAGAGATGATGAGATTTTTAACTTATTTCAGTACATCTCCAAAGTGAATTAAACTATATGAAGACTATATGTTGGAATCGGGTAAGGTCTGTTTAGCTGCATCCACACAAGTGATGGCTGTTCCACCTCTGCAACCATCCTGTCCCTTGTGGTGGGGTGGTGGTCCTCTCTCATTGAAGTTTTTCTGGTGTTGAGAGGAGAGTGTGTGATGGAGGGCAAAGATGTGAGCGTGTAGTTTTTATCCATTGCCATTATCTCAGGCTGTCCCCATGGGTTGTGAATGCTCTGGATGGTTGGAAATCAGGTGTTCAGCCCTTCCTGGCTGTTAACTGCAATGAGATGACTTGGGGATATTGGGAAAGGGCTGACCCACATGCCAGGAGGTCCTGTAGGACCCTGAGGGATTGTTGGTCAGTACCACTCTCGCCTGGGCTCTTCAGTGTCTGCAGCTACTGTGGTAGCCTGGCACAGAAGGGTGACAAGTGCAGTTACCCACCTCCACCATGGGTCCACCTTCTCATGGTTGGGGTTGAACCTCAACCCATGGCTGAATTGGGTGGCAGTGGATCCCAAAGATCTCAAGGGACTGGGGCACAAGAGAAGACTGAAAGGGAAGGAGAGACTTTAATGCTTAACAAACTGCTTTCCTGGGCAGCCAGGCTTGAGACAGATCATCCCCATAGCTGCTAAGGTGAAAAGCAATCAAAACAGCCCTAAAGACATGCTACATTTTAAGGAATGGGGTATATACATGGGTCCTCCTCAAAAGTCAATCCTACTGCCAGAATGACCTGTGTAAATCTATTTATTTTTGTCCTGCAGACAACAAGAACCACCCGAGAGCAAAGCTGTAGCTTGGAGGCAAATGCCTTTCCCATCATCCGGCATATCACCACCGGAGCCAGGTGGTGAAACCCACCTCCATCTCCTGAGCAGATACTGGGGTGTATTTCTGTGGTTTATTTACCCATAAAACACTTTGCTGTTGGGAAAGGGTCGGTGCAGGACAACGTCCTTTCAGGAGGCAAATCCGCACGCCAGACATGGAGTCTTCACGGTGATTTTATTAGGGGAGACTAGCAAGGCGAAGGCAGCGCTTAAGAAAGAAAGATGAAAGAAGTCAAACTGCCTGGTTCATCCCTATCAGCCTGCTTTAAGAGCAACCTGAGCTGTTTTAGCCATCATGGGGTGGCTACCGTGGCTCGCAGATCCCTGCTTCAGTTTGCTTTTGCAGGGGATCGGAGAGGAGATTTTTTTGGCTGCAAAACTGAAAATATCATGGCAGGAAAATAACCCCAGCTGACCCTAGGGAGGGAGGGAGCCGCGCCACGAGCGGCCTGGGGCACCCGTGGGAGCTGGCTGGCAGCAGCGAGGGCTCAAACTCCTCAAAAGTTTCTCCGAAAATTACCAAACTTATGAAAAATGCAGGCTTTGTCACGAGTGTCCTCGTGCGTCGGTCTCTCCAGGAGCAGGACACCTTCCCACCTCTCCGCAGCCTGCCCTCGCTCTCCGCCGAGCTCAATTTCCTCCCGTGAATCATCGTTTAAAGCCAAGATGTGGGCAGCTGAAGAGGATCTTATTAAAGTTTCATCACTACAACCACTCTGCTACTGGGAAAAATAAGACACAGCAACTCGTGGTTGCCTTGAAAGCAAAAAAAAAACCAACCCACATGTCCCAAATACCAGCAGAGAAGTTCTTCCCAGCCTGGGAAGGCAAAGGCAATGTGATGCAGGGTCCTTTTTACGGCTTCCAGCCCAGAATTCCATAGAGGATTGGGACACGGATGCACTGTAGGTCTGTAGAGGGGCAGAAGGGAGTTTTCTGGTTTGCTTTGCCCCTTCTTCAACAATCTCTAAGACTTAATTTGCATTTTCAAGGCTGCAGAGGGAGGAGGACCACGCTGTGATATGAGATTGCCCATCTCTCCATAACCCTAAAAGCGAATGGCCCTTCCTGTCCCCTGAGGTTGGTTTTTGGTGGGTTTCTCTTCCCCATAACCCCATTTTGGGGATGATTTTCATTCCTTCCAACAGCTGAGCAGCTGCAAGTCCCTGCATGTCTCTCCAGCAGGCTGGATAGTGGGCGCTGAGAGCTTGAAAAGCTTTGGGCCAAAACCTTGGTAGAGAGAGGAGAGGAGCTGGGGACACAGAGTTTGTTAGTTTTGCAAGGATTGAATTATTCTTTTGCCTTTCTTGCCCTTTTTTTTTTACCTTCTTCGGCACCGAGTCTCTTGCTGCTGCTGCTGCAAGGTCACAGGGGATTTACAGCCCTGGTCGTATGCAAAGCACTTTGCTGCCTGTTACCCACTCCACCTTCAGCCTTTCATGTTCCTGGCAATTAATTAGCTCTGCTTTGAGCTTTTGATGCAAATGTAATATCAGAAAACCTCTTTGGGATAAAATGGGCTGGGGCTATTTTGCAGATCGCTACACATGCTTCTCCAAGAATCGCTTGGACCGAACCCACAGATCAATTTTGCCCCTGACAGCCTTCAGGCATGAAATAAAGCTTGGCTCTTGATGCTTTCCCTCCAAAGGAAGAAAGGAAAAAAGCTATGGAGAGGAAAAAATAATCTTAAATCCTCCAAATTGTCATCCCCAAGTGTTTGCTGCAATATTTTTATCTGTTCTCCCTCTGTTGCACCTCCAACCCCTTCTCCAAAGAGGTGTTTACACTCACCTGTATGTGCTTGGCCATCACATCTCCAGTTGGAAGGAAACATCTAAAATCAACAAAAAATGTAAAGGGAGGCAGCAGGAGCCTGGATCCTCGTGCAGGAGCAGCGCTGGCCTTGGGGCATTTATCCTGACAGTGGGTCTACACATAAAATCTATTTATACCCCATGGACTGAAGTAGAAAAAGAGCTGCTTCTCCTTTTTCCTGCCTCCATAAGCAAGGATGAGGCTGCAGCAGCTGGACGAGGCGGGTGGGAGAGACATTGCTCAGGAAATGCCATGGTTGCTTCTCTACAGATGGGTTATACCGGTTCTCCAGCATTTCTTTGCTGTGGATTGACCCCTTGGCTTCACGATCCATGGGGAGGTGCTTGGGGTGGTTTGAGGGGCAGGTGGGACACATCTGGGGAATGCAGGACCCACCAGTGAGGCTCACGGTGCTGGGCTAAGGGATGCCCAAGGCAGGAGCCACCCAAAGGAAGCCTGAGGGATCAAATGGAACTTACTGGGGTGGTTTAGGGTGCAAAATGGGGCAGGATGGACAGCCTGAGGCAGCTGCTGCAGGAGCACCGGCTTTCGGATGGGGAGAGTTTCTCCTTGGTTTTCCTCCTAACCCACACAACAACGATGTCAGGGGCAAATCCGTCCCCACTTTTGCTCCTGCTTGTCCCAGCTCAGACGGGCAGAGCTGCCCTCCTGGCACAGAAGGTTTTTCGGCTTTTTCAACAGATTCCCTCCTTCTCAAGGGTGTTGTGGCTTGTTGGGTTGCGATTCCACCCTTGCAGTGGGCAGGGGATAGCGGCAAGAGGCTGTATATTGCAATATTGATTACTATTGCTCCAAAAAGCGATGGATATCACCCAAAAGGGCTGTGGGAAGCACACAAACCTCCACTGCCGCCCACAGAGCCTGAGCACGGAGGATGTGGTGGAGGGTTTTGCAAGATGGACTTGCCGGTGCTCAGGTCCGGCCCTGCATTAACTCATGGCCACTTGCCTCCGTGGCATCTCCGGAGCCTAAATTACTCCTGCTCTAAAAATACCGCATAATTAATTAACCTAGCCGAGCGCAAATCACGCTGGTGACGCGACGATGAACTTTTTTGTTGCTTTTGACTTCGGCAGGAGCGAAGATGGGGGGCTTTTTGGCGGCTCCCTCCCAAACAGCCTGTCCACTCCAATCTGCTGGAGGACGTTGGATGATGCCCGGGGCCCAGCTGTCAGCGCTGGCGGCCGTTTCAGGGGCTGTATCATTATCAAATTACTAAATTACACTGGCCCAGCCTCTTCATCTCTGGCAATCCATTTTCTTTTGTTAGGGTTGCTAAGGAACCGCCCGCTGACATCGGATGCCGCGACGAGGCGAATTTCTCCTCCTCTTTGCGCCTCCTTGCAAGACTTCTCTGGCTGGATGCATGAGAAACCCCCTCCTGCAGAGGGGCTGGGCATGCTCAAGCTATAGGTGCACGTATATCCATAGATATACACATCCATGGGTATGTATCCATAGATACACACCCATGGGCTCAGCTCTGGAGCCGCAAGATCCATAAAAAATGAGTGATGGATGTCACTCATGCTCCAAAATTGCCCTCCACTTTGCCAACTCTGGAAGGATTTGGGAATCTGTTTTTATGTGCATTAACCCCCCTCCCCTCCCCAGGTTTTCACATGCTGACCTCTCAGCGCGATGCTCTTTGCTTTCTAAGGCCGTTCTCCAACGTGTGTTCAGGAATCTTCTGGCTTTCGCCCTGTTTGGAGCAGCTCCAGCTCCCCGCGCCTGGAAAGCAGTTGGCTCGCCAAGTAAATTGTTCAGCCCGAAAAGTAACCCCCCCCCGCCTCCCTCGGCCCTGCAATCAAATAATTTCAAGAAACTCAATTAGAGTCACCTGACATTTCCAAGGAAACACCGAGGATGCATTCCGGTAATATTTTGGCCCTGCCAAAGCGGTTCAGATGGCAAATCAATAGTAAACATTTAAGCCTAGATGTATTAAAAAAAAATAAAAAAAATCAAGTTATCAATTCCCCATTATGTCTAAGCTCCCAGAGCACCGATGGGAAATCCAAGCTGCATTTAATACACCTAGCAGAGGACTGAACAGCTTGATCTTATATACTTGCCCACAATATCGGTTTTCACTTCTCAGGTCTTCCAGTCGCTTTGAAAAATCTGAATTAAGTCACCTGGCTCCCTGGTGAGATGCTGCTTTGGCCTGTGCCATAAGCATGATTTATGGTAAAGAGTTTTGAGCCAAATCCACACCCCGCCAAGAGCTTCTGCCCCCCCCCCTGCCTTGGCTACACTTTGACCGTGAAACCAGGTGGTCAAATTTGTCTCCCAGACTTGGCTTTGGGATACGTGTGCTCCTCGCCAAGCTTTAGAGCCAAAAGCTGCCAAGAAATTCTGCACGTGGGGAGGTGAAGCCCTATTTTAAGTGATGGCACTGGACTTTAAAGGAAAAATGAAGGTGGTGTCCCATTTTGGTATCTGGGATTAATGAAGCAGAAAGTCTTCATGTTCTCCAGGAGGTCCCAGGTCCCCCAGATCATTTGCTCACTTACTGCTGCCTCCAGACCCTCACTGTCCTGCTGATTCACAGCCATAAAAATGATCTTCATGCAATTACTATTATCTCTTCAGGCTGGATGTCAACTTAATATGCCTGCCAAGGGATACCAGCCCACAGCAAAGCACCCTCCTCTTCTCTAATGCCCTGGTGCAATTGACAGCTGGAGGGACACAGTGAAATGCAGGTCTGGGTCCCTGGGAGAGTAATCACAGGATGGAGGAAGGCTTTCTCCTCTGGGTTTTGGTAAAGTAAGTGCCACTTTGAGTTATTCATGAGGTGTCTGGTGGCAATGGTCCCCAGGTGGGATGCTGTTGCAGCCTGAATTGGAAAAAGTCTCCTGGGAGCATCTCCATTGTCTTGGTGGAAACCCAACATCGCAGCACGCAGGGAAGGCAGAGACAGGACATGGGGACAGATGCCCAAGAGATGTCCTGGGAGGGTTTGGGGAGCCAAAGGAGACGTGGGGAGCATGCACTCCGCAGGGCACTGCAATGAGAACCCAGCTGCGGGATAGGGACAGGCTACCCGGTGACCCTGAGCCATGGGGACATGGGGTGATTTGCACCCCAAAGCCACAAAACCAGCTGGTCTGTAGGGCAGAGATATGCCCCATGTATCACCAGAGATGGTGTAGCCACATGTAGGCTGGCTTGGTAGGATAAGACAGGAATGAGCAGTCCAGCATTTCCTCTGATGGCCAACCTGAAGCCTTTCATCTCAAATCTCCCTTCTTGGGAAAAACCTCCCTATCTTGTTGGGCCAAACTCCACAGTCCTGGGTAGGGCTGGCCAAATGCTGGACTCGGGGAAACACGCAGTCTTGGGCAGCCCAAGAGGAGCCACGAGCAGGGAGGCTGGTTTGTGGGGACATCCAGAACCGGGTCAGAATTGAGCTGGTCCAAAGCTACTGCAGCCCCATAAATACAAGTTTTGGTTTTGACCATTGCTAGTAAAACACCACAGGCTTTGCACTTACCTGACACCCTGGGTCAAGTGGTGGTGGCCACTTGACAACCCCATATTTCTGCTGGAGGCCACTGGTGCCTTTGCTGGAGGGATGCTGGCAGGCTGAGCATCGCACCAGAGAAAAGGGAGATGGTAGGAGGCTTTTTTTGCTTGTAATAATAAATAGTATTCACGAGCTTTTTATGTGTTAATTAAGTAGTGAGAACTGTTGACAGTGGGTCCCCTTTTACCCATACAGATATTTTTGTTCCAGTCCAGCTGTGGGCTGGTTTGCATCAGGAAGAATCATTTGGGGAACAGGGGTTTGAAAGTAGAGATGTCCAAAATCAGATCAACGTGGGTGAACCTTTCTGGAGGTGCATCCCCAGCCCTTTGTACGTCTGAGTTCCTTTCCTCCTCCTCCCCCTCTTTTAAAGCTCTGAAATGTTGTTTTCTCTGCACAATTGTGGCAGTTAAATGAGTTGTGCCCCTTGGCAAGGTCCCACCTTAATTAAAGATCTTCATACCAGGGTGCCAAATGAACCCGTGGGTCGTGCACTCTGTTAGGTCCCTGTTGTCTTGTGCACAGTGGTTATTTTTGCCAATTCAATTTAAGAATGAAGGTTTTTTTTTCTTTCCTGTTGGTTGCCAATGCTTTGCTCCCCTGGATGGTCTCAACTCTTCTGGGCCCATGAAGGAGCTGGAGCTGAGGTCACCCCATGTCTCCTGGGCTGCTGAGGGTCAGAGGCTGCAACACCTGTGAGGTCCCCAGCCCATCCATGGCTCTGCAGACATTGGCATCCTTCAGCCTCCCTTACAAATTGTCCCTCATCGCCGTGATGCCGGGAAAATGTGAAAAAACACCAGTTCCTCAGCACTGTGGCCTCACCTGGAAATGCAGAAAGGCTTTCTTCTTGGTGATGCTGTACCCGCTGTTTTGCTTAGATGGGAACATTTTGTTTCTTTTCCGAGGGGATATTTTTCTTGCCGTGATACAATACCTGAATGTTTCTCTTGCCAAAGTACATTTCGATACAGAACAGCATTTCAAGAGGAGAGGCTGGAAATGTCAGTCTGAAAATGGCACTTGTCTCCTTGTCAACATTTACCAAATTCTTTTTTTTCTCTTTTTTTTCTTTTTTTTTTTTGAGTAAAAAAGATTTTAGCTCTTGGCGGGAATAAGAATTCCAGAAAAATCTGCTGGTCCCTCCCTGGGGCTTGGGATATTGTGGATAAGGGAAATCCTTCTTCTGCCTCTGCTACCAGGAGTAAGGAGGCAACCCTGATGGGCCAGGGAAATCCAAGCTCAACCTTATTAAATTCTGCAGCCAAACTTTTAATAAACCCCACTGATTTCCTAACCATCTCCCCCCAGTCCCACTCCAGCACGAATCCTCATTTAGCCATTACGTTCCCACCAAAGGCATTTGGGGGAGGAAAGCCAATTCCCAGTGCAGTCTTTGAAGACACAAAGCAATGTCCATTCTTTGATGAAAACATTTTTTGTCAATATGGGGCAGAAAAGTGACCATTTATAGAAGTCATGAGCACGTGTATTGGGAACCTGTTGTGGAGAAAGGAATGGAGGCTTGCACCCATAGATGCTCACATTGATGATGTGTGCTCGGAGGAGGTGCTATCGGATAGGACCTCTCTCAGCAGGATCCATGTGGCCACCAAAACCCAGAGGTTTATCTTTCACACCTCTCTGGGCAGTAGCTCTAAATGCCTTGAAGACTTGGAGATGGCATTTTTCAGGGAGAAGCTGTGTCTGGCTTTGAACCCTGTTTTTTATTTACCATACAGTTTGGGACGGCTCCTCTTCACCTGCCTATGGAATGGTCAAGTGAAGGAGAAGGTGGGACTTGCTAAAGGTTACAGGGAAGAGCTGAAAGGTTATCTGCTATGGGATGGAGCTCAACCTGCATACCCGGTCCGACACAGGGAAATGGAAATTCCCAGCTTTCTCTCTGCCCTTCTCAGAGGGTTACTGCTTCCAGGTGATTTATGAACGAGAATTACGCACAGCAGCATTAACACACTTTTATTTTACAAAAATAAACTCAGGAGTATGTGTCTCCCAGCTCTGCACAGTAGTCCTACGGGGTGAGTGGTGCAGTCATGAGCCTCTGGACATCTCTGCTTTCCTAAGCAATCAGATGTTTCAGTCTCCTCATACCACTTTATTTCCTGCTCATAATTACTGTTTTCCAACATCTTTTTTTCAAACTTCCTTTGCCTCTTCACATTAAATAGTTTTTCTTGCTTGTCCAGTCTCCGAGATGCCCTGGAGACACTTCTCACAGCTCCACTTCATTTTTATTTAAACATGATGATTGCAGCTGATCACCTCCCTCTGGCTGGTTTTCAAAAATGAGGAAATAGAAAACAAAGGGATATTGGAGGTTTGCTACAGCTTGGGCTTCTTCTTGGACCTCCCATGCTCACAGTAGCTTGGGAGGTCCCTGACATGATGGGATTGGCTATGCCAGGTCATGTCACAACACATCAGACATCCATAAAGCAGACATCCCAATCTGGGCCAGCTCCAGGCACCATTTAGAGTCAGCCAGGAGAAATGGGCACGTAGAGGACACGTGGACCTGGCTTAGTTTTGGATGACTCCCACTCCCCAGTGGTTGCTTCTCCCCACAAAGGGAGTGCAGACACAATGCTGGAGGTATCTACAGCTGCTTTGTGAAACCCACACTATCTCTTAATGCTTATGTCCTGGGGTAAAGCATTGGCTGGGAAGAGGTTTATTTATTACCTGGTGCTGCTGGGACTGGACTTAAAGCACTGAGAGTGGCTTTCCCTCACACAGTACATTGCAAAAAAACGGGCCACCAAACATGGGCACTGACCAGGCCAAATGGGCCAACTGGTCTACCTTGACTGCCCTTATGATCAACAATGATGGAGTGACGCTAACCCTTGTGGTGGGGACGACAGTAGAGGGCACTCAATCTGGGCTACCTGCATTGGGGCAGCAAATCCCTCCTTCCTGGCCAGTCAAAACATACTCCTTCTCCCCAAAGAGCACTTCAGCTCTCCAGGATGTCCCTGTCTGTCCTAAACTGGGCTGAGAGCAATGAATATTTGCACTGCAGAACAGGAAGCCCAGGCTGTGTAAAGTCCATTGCGTATCAGAGAGATTCAAGCGGATGATAAAAGACTGTGCAATGGTCTTGAGTTTATACATACTGGGTGCCAGCCTAAAACACAACCAACAAAACACAGAACACCTGAAAACTCTGAAATGAACCTCAACTTATAGATCTCTGCCTTGAATTTCTTTCTCTTTTTAAAAATGCCTTTGAAGACAGAGCAGATGAATCTCACTGGGTTTGTTGGGTTTTTTTCATACATTGTTGAGAACTAATGGATTTCTCCTCATGCCCAGAGGGATTGTCTCCATGCAGAGAAAAGGCTGAGAGAGAAGTATCTTTCTAGGAAGGCTGGTTTCAGCCACAGCTCGTGCACTGCTCGGCAGCAGCAGTGTTGGCATTTACTGTCAGGGCCAGTAGGAGCTCATTTTCCCTGTAGTGAGCTACCACATGCTCGGAGAGGAGGAAGAGCCACGCAGGCTGACCCCACAAACCCTCAATCAGGCAACAGGAGCCCAGATGGGCTTCCAGGAGTGAGTTTTGCCCATTGAAACCCCGGATGAGGTGTGACCCCAATGCATGGGTGTTTGGAACTGCTTGTGGTCTAGATCTGGAGAGCTCCAGAAGCTTCAGGTTCTGCCTGAAGCTTGGAAGAGGTGTTTGGATGGACCGATCCATGGTTCAGAGGGCACAAGCCCTGCAAACCTCAGCCCTCAGAATGCATGAAGTGAATGAGCTCAGGGCATGGAAACCATCAGAACCCAGTGCTGGTGCGCACAGGGACCTTCCTCATCACCCACAGATCCACCTGTATCCCATAAGCAGACAAAGCCCAAGGGAGGAGATGTCCAGGAGCTCCTAGGAGGGGCTGGGAGGGACCAAAGTTGAAAGTAGGGGGGACCTTGCAAACTAGAGGCATCCCTTCAAGTGCTTGCTTGATCCTGGTGGGGCACCATAAGGCAATGGAGGTGGGAGGGTTCTGGATGGGTTTTTTCCTGCTTCGCCCTCGCTCCTGGTTGGAAGAAGAGGAGGGTTGGAGGGCTCAGGGGATGCCTTACCTGCTGAGGTTTTGCACCGCTGCTCGCATTTCCACTTGGTTTCGAAGCGGTTGCTGTTCCCTCGGCATCCCCCAAAGATGAAGGGCCGGCAGGCGTTTGCCTCCGGGTGGTAATACCAGAGCAGGGCGTAGTGCTGGCAGGAACCCTCATCCATCGGCTGCAGGCAGGGGGCTGCAGGGAAACAACCCCCCCACCCACTCATCTGTTGGAATCAGGTGGGAAAAGGTCACACTCTGCCACCCCTGATTCCCCCCTACGTGAATGTGTGGGGCTGGTCCGGCCCCACAGTCAGCACCTTACTCCAGAGCAATGGGACTGTCAGAGCAAAAGGGGCAGCAAAGAACCAAGGGGGGGGGGCATCCAGCAGTGGATTTCCATAGTGGGATGAGCACGAGGCTCCTTGTTGCTCCGTGGCACCATCTGCCCCTGTGGTGCCCATCATGGTGGTCTCCGACCTTTGCAAAGGGGAAATTAACCCCTGGGTCCTGGGAGGGGGAGGTCTTTGCAGGGGTGGGTGCAGAGTGTTGCCTGGGGGACTCTCACTGTGCGTTTTGCTGGTGAGGGCGGACAACACGGGATTGGGTGAAAACACCCTCCAGTTTGTTCACCACCAGCTCAATCTCCTGGGGCAAAAGAAGCCATTTTAAGCCCAGTCCAAGACTGAGATTTGAGGCTTTGCTTGTTGGCACGTGGAAATCTTTCAGTGCCGTGTCCCCTCGATCTCGATGCCAAAAAGCACTTCCCACCCGGGGAAGTGACTTCCTTAAATGTCACTTAATTCAGTGCGTTTCACCTGGTAATTGACTGTGGGCTTCTCGCCGCTTGTGCTGAGAGGGACCTGTTATCTGCTGCACCCGGGGAGCCGCTGGGGAAGCAAATGGAAATCACACGTAACGAGGGCACACAAACAAATTAGCCACCATTTAAATATAGATCATTGGAGCCTTGCATGGCTTTCCGCCGGCTAACAAGTTCTCTTAATAAATGTCACAGAGCAATTGGCGAGGGGAGGGAGAAACCGGCGGCAATAAAATTCTTAATGGCGTTAAACAACTCAGTCAGAAAGGTTGGGTGTTAGTCAGAGAAAATGGAAGTATTTGTGGTTGTTTGCAGGAGATAAATGTCAGGCCGGAGTTTTGTAAATCTGCGAGCTCTGAAAAGCCAGGAGCGATTGTAATCTGGCAGTAACAACCCCCCGATCGCAGAATCCTGTTAACATTTAGAGCGCCCATCCGCACTCATCGCTTAGCAGGGCGATTTATGAGCCCTCCTGCCTCAGACCCGGGCCGTAATGGGATTGTCGGCTGGCGACGGCGGCGGCTGCGATTCAATAACGTGTGGTACGCCCCATCGATCTGAAAACCGCCCCGATCCCCAAGGCTGCCTGGATATAAAGTGAGTTTAAACCCAGACGGATGATGCCTGTCGACGCATGACACAGACATCAGGAGACTGCTTGGGGGAGGGTTCAATAAGGCCGAGTGCCGGCTCTGGCGTTTCGGTCGCAACAACCCCAAGAAAAGCTACAGGCTTGGGGAAGAGCGGCTGGAAAGCTTCCCAGCAGAAAAGGACCTGGAGATGTTGGTGGACAGCCTGCTTAACATGAGCCAGCAGTGTGCCCAGGTGGCCAAGAAGGCCAACAGCATCCTGGCCTGTGTCAGGAATAGCATGGCCAGCAGGAGTAGGGCAGTGATGGTGCCTCTCTACTGGGCACTGGTGAGGCCTCACCTCGAGTGCTGGGTTCAGTTCTGGGCCCCTCACTACAGGAAGGACACTGAGCTGCTGGAGCGTGTCCAGAGGAGAGCCACCAAGCTGGTGAGGGGTCTGGAGAACAAGTCATACGAGGAGAGGCTGAAGGAACTGGGCATGTTTAGTTTGGAGAGGAGGAGGCTGAGGGGGGACCTCATTGCCCTCTANTAGATAGTGGGGGTCTTTTGTGTGTGTAT